>JBAMNC010001365.1:600000-830000 GCA_037902135.1 Cetoscarus ocellatus | reverse complement strand
CCATTGGTCATCAGTTATCAACAAACATTTGATGATTATATTGATTATTTTTGTACTCTTACTTTCAGAATTACTGTCATGTTGGCAGTTTACCTCAGACACAACAGGTAGTTACATACAGCCTGAGGTCTACTGCACCCTCTAGTGTTATCCTCCAGTATTGGGTCACATACAAGGAAGTATATTAACAAAAATGATGCCAAAGGAAGCAAATGTGAATGCAAGAATGAACTGCAAGTATATCTCCAGCTTTAGGTATCCTTTCTGAAACATTTGAAATTTTGGCTGCAGACGTAGGAAGACCATAAAGTCTACTTTGGGTGGTGGTCTGAGGTAATGGATGTGCCAAACAATATAAGACACCAAGTAGATATTCAAAATGAAAAAATGTGGTTTTGGTTGTATGTTTTTTAACATTTTTTTTTTTTTTTTAAATGTTAAAACTTGCAGTCTTTATTGCACTCTAAATGAATGCAAAACATATATCTAAGGAAAAAGAGCTTGGGCTTGTGCATGCCGGATTGCTGGTCATTCTCTATCAAAAATGGGGCAAAAGGTTTTTTCAACAAGAGGTTCTAATTCATTACGTGCGTGTATTTGATGAAAAGATCATCAAAATCTTTAACTTCCATTTAATTACCTTTCTGTTAATGTCATTTTCAAAAGAACACAAACTGAGTTTACCCACAGTTGTCAACTTCAGATATATGAAGGACCCAAACTCCGTCCTTTTATGGTCAGATGGATTGTGGCCAACCTGAGCAAGAGCACACCACTTCCAGTTCTTTCAGTGAACTTTGAAAGCTAAAAGGTCCTGTGTGCTTCCATCCTGAATGCTGTATGCTCTACATCAGAGCTGGGCAAGTAGCGACCCAGGGGACAAATTCAGCCCTCCTACTCCCTCAGTGTGGCCCACCAGTCAATTTGAACTCTAAAAAATCCACATAGAAAACAATAATGATAAGGAGAATACCCCAAAAATAGAGCTATAACAATAAATTTTAAAAATGCCTTTGTTATGATCAAATACATTTTAAATAACAGTTAAATACTCTGAAAGTTAATATTAAAGTGTCCATCTTGGTTATCAAAATTTCCATTTCCCAATTTCATGCACTTTCAGGTTAAAATGAGTGTGAAGATAGAAGCGTGAATGAAGTGAATGTGAATGTGATTACTAGAATTAGACTACGGGAATCTCGTTTATACGCATCAAGACTGCCTTTGGTTGGATTATGGTGATCAGACGGGTTCAGCAGAGCTTCAAATAATGAGTTAAAATACTCAAAAAATTTTTGCTGGCCTGGCAAAGCAAAGATGGTGCCTGGTGTGTTGGCTGGATGATTAAGATGGTCGCTGAAAGAACAGTCAAAGTTCAGTAATGCAATTTGTGCGTTCTACTGACACAATAGTTGAACAAGGGTGCACTCACACGGTACCAGTTGCCCCATGCCATGCCAAAACAAGACTGTTCCCCCTACTTTCTGTCCCTCCCTGGCTTGCACTTACACTGTTCACGCAACAGTTGCATCTTTATGTCAAGACATGGCTTCTCACTTCTGGCACAACAGAGATCAAAACATGGAACATGACTGCAAATTTGCTGATGTTGTGGCTCAAGTCAAGCCAGAAACCGCACCCTTACTCTGTGGAATGTTGTTAAGAGAATTGGGATCAGATTCACATAGCATACCTGTACTTATGATAATGCATGAGCAAGTACACCCGGCGTACAGGGCCGGGAACGCGGACCAAGCTGCAGAACAGCACAGAACATTCTTACTGCACTTACAAACTGGAGTGCTTGGGAATGGAAGAAATGCCTTTTGTGAGTGTGCACTACATAATTGTGATGTTAAGAAGACACACCATCAAGCCAGTCAGGTCATAACATTAACATTAAAATCAACATCAGTTCTTAACTTAGTTAAATATAAAAAATATCTTACGGATTTACTGTTGTTGAAGAAGTATTTGTGAATAGATTTCAAGCAAAGCAAGCTGGAATTTGTATCTTCTGTGGCCATCGTCACTCTGAATTTAATCTTTCTCTAACGTTGAGAAAATAATCTGAGGACATCCCTTTGATGAGGAAAATTCCATAATATTGTTGTTATATTTCCTCTCACCTTAACTGTATCCTTATCTTGCTCTTATGCTCTTTTTTCCAATCTTTCCCAATATAAACAGAAGTTGACTAAAGCTCAGGGAAAGACAACAATGATTCAGAAAAGTCTTTTATATCTATTTCTATTTGCCAGTCCATCATCTAACCTCCAGCGAAGAGCAGGTTTCATGCAGAATGTTTTGAATGAAAAATGAAGACATAGTAGCTTCTATCAGTCTCAGTGATCAGAAAGCAGTGGCTTGTAGCTAGAGGAATTCTGATACAGAAGCATTTCTCATGTAAATGATCCTCTTGTTTGGTGCCACGGATGGCAGCCATGTCGAACTGATGTACTTGTTTGTAATTTAGAGGAAAAGATAATTAATATGATAAATTCATTCAGTGAAAAGCAATTTAAGTCTTCATCAGGGACACACTTTTAAATATTCCTTCAGTAACAGCTGAAAGGGTTTGTTACTGCCTTTTGCAGGGGAACTAGATTTTTTCTGTGAGGCATGGTTAGAATGAATGAGAGAGAAAACACATTTTCTGTCACCTTTCTGTCTGACACTTCTGCCTCACGCTGATGAAATACTGGTGCTCCCTGAGGCTTTTGCACTACAGCTTAGACCATTTTATATCAACAGTTTTTACCAGGGAAAAGGAGACAATACAAAGCTGCCAACAAATGTGGCACTGATGCAACCAACACTGACATTATGCTAATTTTAATAAAGATGAATGAATCAGAGTAAAGATTTGGTTTATGTGTCAAAGTTTCAAGATGGAGCGGACCTCAATTAATAAATAATTCAGGAAAAAGCTGTCCTGAGTATGAATCATTTCAAGGGGCTTATGTGACACCTATGACAGTCAAAGCAGGGACCAGATGAGACATTTTGGTTGCAAAGACAACGAACAATAGGACATTATAAATATGAGTTTTGAAACAATGAAAAAAAAAAGAAAACACAGAGGTTATGGCTGCTTGATATAACTAGATGATATAAAGAGATGATGTCAACAGACCTTTTTTTTTTTTTTTTTTACATATTTATACATTTTATGTAGGATATACTATGCATGTTTTATTTTTTTACCATTTTTATTTCTAATGAAATGTTTTGGCAATAGTGCCCTTCAACATTCATGCCAATAAAGCTCTTCGAATTAAACTGAACTGACAGAAAAAACTGATAAGCTTGACAATAAGGCACCCTTGTGAAAGTAACCAGTCTCTATTCTATGAAAGCTAAATAAATATACTGGGTACAAAGTCCCCTGTAAAATTTAAGTGAAATAGGTGCATAAAATGGCACCTAGAAAATTACTGTACTGAATGTCTTTCATAGCTGAAAGTTACTGACAGTATACTCTTTGTTATCAGTACAACATCCTATCTATAGGCAATTTCATCCTTTCCCCACACAGCATTATCAACTTAGATCAAACAAAATGTAATGGGGGGATGTTAGCCATGGGCTGTCTTCAGTCCATGGTTGCTCTGATAAAATAGATCCCCAAATGTTACTGATAGATTCCAATAAATACATATATGGATGCCAGGAAAAAAAATCAGATAAAATGAGAGATGGAAAATCAGCAGAAGAGTGAATAATGTAAAAAGGTGGTGGACAGAAGGGATGGAGGGAAGTAAAAAAACACTTAACTGAACAGAAAAAGAACATAAGTATGATTTGAGACCTCTCTAATGGCTACTGCTGCTCTCTCATAGCATTCAATGCAGAGATGCCTTGGAGCTATTATCATGCATTGCTATGCAGGGCCCAAACACAACGGAGCAAATCACTGTAAAAACAAATTCCATTATCATTGCTCGTATGCATTCCCAGTTCAATTTAAGATAACAGAGGTTTGTGGTGATTGATTTTTGAATGAATGACTTCCTGGGGACAGATGTGTATATGTGATTGGGTGCTTGCTTTCCACTCAGTGTATTTCTCATTCTGGAGTAAACACAAATGAGCATTTGTGGGAAGGGCCTGGAGGAAATGGGTTCAAATGGAAGAAACACCTCCCTTTACCATCTCCTCCTAAGTCTGTGTTTTCGGATTTTTATTTTTCTTGTTTAGTCCTGTGACTAAGACTAACAAAGCCGAGCTATGTGTTTAAATGTTTACGTGTATGAACCAGCAACTTATCCCACATAAAGTGGACACAGACACCAGGTGATAAATTTGGATGTTGAAAACAAAGAAAATAAAAATAAAAGTGCACAAGACTGCATTTTTTCATGTGTCCACAAGGGATAAGCATCAAAAGTAAGTCAAACATCATTACACTCTGTAATAAAATGTCATGACCGAATCATACTTTTACAAAATATCAGCCTCAGAGAGAAAAGTCAGTTGTGTTTCTGTGTCTTAAACAGATTATAACTTCCTTTATTAAAAGGAAAGACAAGATTGAAAGTGACATTTGACAGTGATCTTGATACTATCATCAGATACAATAAATAAGTTTATATTAGCTTATTAATCACCGATGTTTTGATAATGATGAATTTCTCACTTACTAAAAAGCAGAATAATTCTATCAGACATTTCAAGAATACTCAAAACTGCCCATAGACCTGTTGAATTTTATCCTGGCACTGGTGAAAAGGCAGGGATTCTCTAATATTACAATATCTAAATGGACCAGAGGTGACTTTTTGGCAAAGAGTGTGCTGTTTCAGTGAGGGTCTGAATGATCATTTCATGGTTTGTAAACATGTGTCATTGTGTAGAGATGAAAATTAAAAAGCCTATGCCTCAGATCCACACAGTGGACAATGCAAGCTGACACTCTTTTAGCCTCCAAGACCTCTTTGCTAGTCACTTGTCAGAAAGCTATCAATACAAGATAAATTAAGTATTCACATAAGATGGCATTCAGAACGTATTTTTTGAAAATTACATTGAATATTGAATAAAAACCTGATATCATTAACAATGCAAGCAAACAACTGTGCTAGGTCATTTTGAGTCACCTATACGTGTAAGACCCATTTCACGCTGACTGCCTTTTACTTGAGTGACAGTAGCAGTGCGTGCCTGTTTTCATTTTGGCGAACATGTAATCAAGTCAGAACTTTTAGACTGGAAACATCTCAGGTGCATCTGCCATGCCAAAAATCTCAAGAATAAGAGGCTTGCCTTTTTTTCCGTGAGCTGCCCGTTTCTCGGCCGAAATGGATATTTACCTCAATCCAGCTGTATGTCCACAGCAGCAAAATATGTCACAGAAAAGATGGAAACTGTCCAATAACTCTTCCTGTCTGTGCCAATTAAAGCTTCATTTTGCCTTTTCGGTGGAGAAACTCTAACCTTGTGCAGAAGCTGGACCTTCCTGGTTGATCAAACCTACAACGATTGTGAGCGGCCCAATCAGAGTCCTTTAGAGCAGGAAGAGATGGGAGCTACGAGCAAGACGACAGCAGGAAGTGGCTACTCCTACAGCGATTAGCATAAATGCTAACAGCTTCGGAGGAAGTTTTACCAGATCTGGACCACATTTCTTTATTAAACAAAATATATGTTTTATGTGACAGTTGAAGGACAAATCCTGATCAGATAGAACCCCCGAGATTTCTAACAGTCGTGCCTGGTGCCAGGCTAATGCCATCAAGGGCAGTTATATCATTAGAAAAGGTTTCTCTAAGGTGTTGGGGGAACACATACGCTTTCAATAGAAGCTCATTACTGGGCTGATATACATGGAGAGATGGAGCTTTTGACAGCAGGGAGACATGCTGAGGCCGCAGGACATTCACATGAACTGATGGATGATATTGCAAAGCTAATGAAAAACTGACCTTTCCTCTGATGGAGCAGCAAAATGCATTGCCTCTGATCTGACTTCTACAACTGTGTGTATGTGTGGGTAAAGGGAAGATGTCTTGTAGTCTTAGGAATCACAGAGTTAAAGGGATATATATCTATATGCACTTTTCTTTTTTAAATGGGGTCACTCATGGCCCATGGCACTAGTAAATATAATTGCCAGTACAGATTGACCATCTCTCCCCCTGAGACGGCTGGAGATGGACACTAGCTGATATATAGAAGCTAATGGTGCCTCCGAAAGCCACTATAGAGTAAAGCTACACAAAAAAACAATGCCGGCTCAACTAGACACTGCTGTGCAATCATCAGCTGTTCAGGACACTGGCCTCAACAAGAAAAAACAAACACTGACTTCACTAAAACTGAACTAAAAATGTGCAATTTTGACTTATGTGATAAAAACATGCCGTAAGCCATGGGTGCAGGAGGATTTCTTTTACGCTGGAGTACAGAGGAAGAACACTTGCAGATGGAGTCATAGTACTTTAGAAAGAGGGATGGAAAAACTGTTGTGGAAACTGAGTACAGATCACAAGTTTCCTGCTTATGCAGATGCAAGAACTGTGAGTCCATGCCCTCAGACCTGGAGGCCCATTGCTGCCATGAGCAGGATTTTGTTACACTGCAAACACGATGTTCTTTCATTGCCGAGGGGAAATCTTGATGTCCATATTCAAAACAACGAGCCAAAGTTTGCAAAGGTCCATGTCAATAGAGGGAAATTGGTACTGTGATCATTTTTTGCTTTTTTTTACTTAGCAGGATAAACACATGTGCGACCCCACTTTGTAATATCCAGAGGGTTCGATTTAAAGCAGTTTTTGCTCTAGTGACTGTTAACTCCCCCCTGCAGCACTCTGACATAAACAGCTGATGAGAGGAGAGCAGGATGTATCTGGTGGAAGGATACATAGCCCATATGTCGTATCAGAAAATAGTTCCAGACATAGGGGCTTTGTCAAGGAAAAGAGAAACGCTGTAATAATCGTACAGTAGCTTCTAGTTGAGCCAGTGTTGTTTTTGTGTAGTTTTACCATGAAAGTGGTACAATATTGAGGCTTTTGGTGGCACCATTGACTGCTATATATCAGCTAGCATCCATGCCCGACTATCTCAGAAGGAGAAATATTCCCTTTATTGGCAATTTTATTTAAAGTGCTATGGGCCATGAGCAACCCCACATTAAAAAAAAAAACTACCCCTTTAACTTTGGCATTCCCAGGACAAGACATATTTCCTTTCCCCACACATACACAAAGATAGATCAGAGCCAATGCATTTTGCATTTCCATCATATGAAAGTCAATTTTTCATTAGCTCTGCAATTTCATACAAAAGTTCAAAAACATCAGTGTTAACCATGCCTTTAAAAAGAGTCTATTAAGTCATAAATATGACAACAAATACATATCAAGTGTATCAAGTGGATTGTCAATTATGTCATTAATTACTCAAATTATAATTTACAGGTCCAGATGCATCTGGATGGAGGCATTTTGACAATACACTTGTGAGGGTATGTCAAGTGTGTCACAGATCAAAGAGAAGCACCAACTTTTAAGATTTTCACAGACATTCAGTGACGTATGACGATGAACCCACACAGTTATTCCTCCCCTTGTCTCCTCTCTCCAGCTAGGTGACATTTAATGTTTGCACCTCGGCAAAATGCTAACAGAGCCCTGCAGCCACTGAGAGGGGTGAAGGGGAGAGCCTGTATTTGGAGGTTTTTTTGTGTTAACCAGAGCAAGTAAAAGAGGGGAACCACAGGACGAGGCCCTGGGCCAAACCTTTAAGGTGGGGAATAACTAGAGAGGCAGAAAAGATAGAAAGCTGAAGACGACAAAGAAAGAAGAGGAAGAGGGGAGAGATCAAATTAGATGAGATGGAGATATAAAATGGGGGACATATGGCTGGTAAATTATGATAGTGAGATAGATGGTGAACTGGTGACAATAAAAGAGGCACATTTCAGCACAGGCACAATTTTGGAGGTTTAAACCTGATGAGGCACAACAAGTCATGATTTGCTACCAATGGTTTGGCATCCTTGCAGATCCACAAGAGAATACCATAAATGATCTCAAACATAACAACTAAGTCCATGAACACACTTCTTCTCCCTTTACCTCATCAGTAAACTTGCCAGAGATGCATGAGTGTTCATAATATGCAGATTACAAAAGACGAAGATTGATGACACTTACAATAAATATTTTTTGCTGACAAAGTGTGTCTTTTAGATTATACGACTATAATTTTATATAATAATAATAATAATATATTTTATTTAAAAACGCCTTTAATGACACTCAAGGGCACTGTGCAAGATTAAAAGATTACAACAATAAAATCAGCAAAACACAACAGACAATGACAGGTACAGTATGGGGATGTGGCAGGTTATTGTTGAGTGGAATATTTTCTACAGCATTTAGGTAAACCATATGAGTGACCCAAAATAGGCAAGGAAAAAAATAGATGTTTGTACAAGAGAATTAATAATTTATTCTATTACAAAACTTAATATTTTTTGTAGTATTGTATGTAGAAACTCAACCACTTCGAGCACAGTCAACAAAAAGACGTCTTGTTTTACAGAGCCACAGTGGCTCTCAGAATATTTCTGCTGTAATGATGTTAGATTAATGCATTGAAAGTTGTTTGACCATAAAGAAAAACTAACAAATCTAAATAGAGTTTGAATCTCACATAAATTTATACAAATTGCAAACAGATCCACGATGAACAGGCTTTTTCTGATCTGAATTGGATAAAAAACTTACAATATGCAAAGACACTTGCAGCAAAAACTATTTGTATATCTATTATAGTAAGTGTAAATTCATCTGGTCAGCCAAGCAGTCTCGGCAGAAGTGTCTGTTGTCCAGATGCTTTAAAGGGCCACATCAAATCGCTCATATTTCCTTTATTGATTCTTTTGAGAACTGACAAGTAACAATCTTGTCTATTTGTTACACCTTTGGCTGCTCCTGATTGGACACTACCATCAAAAATACAGGCAAAGAAATTGGAGCCATCTGATTGGTCAGTGGACTGACAGGAAGTTTCAGTGTCTTTAAGGGTCAGAATGGAGGGCCAACAACAACACTACCAGGTCAGTAAAATGTGATAAGAATTTAAAAAATATATATACTATTTAATTACTTTGAAAACACAAACATGACATTTCTGAATATTAGGCAGCACCTCATGGCTGAGATGGCATGATAGCGCAGCACATGCCTCACAGCAAGAGGGAAGCTGCTCCCTGTGCCTGTGTGGGTTCTCTTCGTTCACTCCGGCTTCCTCCCACAGACCACAAACATGCTCATTAGGTTGACTGGTGACTCCTTAGGTATGAGCGTGAGCATGAATGTTTGTCTCTCTCTCTATGTGGCCCTGTGACCAGCTGGCGGCCAGTTCAGGTTGTACCCCCCCTCGCCCAAAGTCAGCTGGGATAGGCTCCAGCCCCCCCAGTGACCCCGTAAGGGATAATCGGTATAGATAATAGATGGATGATTGGCTCTCATGGATGAATTAAAAAACTTTCTGAAAGAGATATGTTTGACCTGAAGCCTTCCAGAGAGCTGGCAAACACAGTCGTCCCCGAAAAGCTCAGTTTCACAGTTCCAGAGATACAATGAAAGCGGTGCTGCTTGAGGGCACTGGCGATCCTGTGGAGTTGGGAGGGCTTAAAGCTCCAGACAGCTGGTGATTTTGTTTGAGTGCAATACATATTTTGTTGCAGAAAAAAAATGATTCATGCAAGTTGATTGTAACAACAACAGGAAGAAAAAAAAATTTCAGGTAGGCACTTGCTAACTTCGATAGAGAAAACATACTAACACTGCAAAACGTCTCTTAACTGTTTTGATTTCCTAAATTTTGCTTAATGGTTTATTCAATAATTGATTTAAATGTTCTTTTGTATAACTTTGCTGATTTGTTTTAACATTACATGACATACAGTATTTATTATTTCTTTAAAATAGGTTTGGGCTAACTTTTTTTGTTTGTTTGTGCTAAGATATTTTATAAAAACAAAACATTTCATGGTTAGTGTACAAGTGTCAGATTGAGTTATTTTGCTCCTCTTGTGTTTTAAACAGCAGCTCTCAGAATACCCCAAAATAGATCTGAAAAGGGCAGTCTGAGTCAACATGCCAGGGCTTTTTTGTGAATTTATATAAAAAAAAAAAGTATATATATAGAACCCTTTTTAAGGATCTGCTGACACCCTGGATGCATATACAGATCATGTTTTGAACAAATATTTGAGCCTCTTCATTTACTAAACACATACCAGAGTGAAAATGGCTTAAGATTAAAAAAATAAAACACAGAAGTTTTCTACTGATGATATATTTTGCACTGTGTTAGTTCCTGTGTGAGAGCTCTCAGGTTCATTAAGTATAAATGTGATATGTCTAGTTTGGTCCAAATGGAATTGCAAAGTATGTTCTGACATTTAGCTGACATTCATTATCTTCAGCAATTTGAAATAAACAAACTGTATTAGCTTTTTCCATCGTTACATCACCAATATCATAAAATACATAAGAAAAGCTCAGGGCCATGGTGCATATTAACTATCCTTTGGCCCTTTAATGGTCCTGAAGGAAAAGAATTGGAAAAAATAACTAATCAAAAGCTAAGTGGGTGGATAAATGAAATTTTAAGAGACTCAATTAAAAAATATTGGAGGGAAATTGCATGAGTCACGGGGCATTAAGATATTTTCTTGAATATGTAAAAGTGACTTTCTCCAAATGAAGCACAAATGTCAGTTGTTAACCTGTGCAGGCTTCCCAAACAACCATCCTTTCCCCAGCACACACTGCCAAATCATCACAAAAATGCAGGCAGTCCCCTGAAATCAAACAGTTATGTACCTGCACCCTCCTCCGTTAGTACGACGTGACAGATAAATAGCCCTGTGCCTTTCAAATCCCTGGTAAACAACCAGGAACAAAGAAGCTTCATATAAAAAAACAACATACATTATATATACCATGCATAAAACATGATTCACAGCATGAAGAAAATGGAGCTCGTGAGCAGGCTGCCAAGGTGATCATTTAATGTTTTGATGAAGCTCTGAAGTTAGTGTTTATAAAATGGTTCTCCTGAGTCATGGTGACAACCCAATCTGAGTTTTAAAATGCTTTCATCCCTTTGTTGAAGCACAAACACTTTAAATTGATATTTGGGTATTTCTCACTCAGGGTAAAATGTAAACACAAAATGCATTCACTTTTTCTTGTGGAGCACCATGCATATCATCATTTACTTTTTATCATCTTGTCTTGCTTTTCTGTCTTTGTGGACCTTTCTTTCATCCTCCACTTGGAGATCCCCAGGTGGAGACTAAAATCACAGTGTTCGGTACAAATACAAATAGTGGCCTGCTGTGTGGGAAATTAGACCTCTTTTGAGCACTGCTTATTACATGTTGGTTTTTCAACAACTCTCAACATATGAGACGAATCAGAGGGATGATGTTACATTAATGTTTTCAAAGACTGATTTGAAATTAGTCTCTTGGTAGGCTTAGAGACAAGAGTAGTGTTTGAAGCTGCAGTAGGTAGAAAGCCAGAAAACGGTTGATTTTTAGAGTCTCATCTGAGTTCGGTTTCGTTCGTCTCAGCCCCGAGCTCCTCCTACCAGACGAGCACGCGCACACAGCATACAGCGCACACAGAGTCACTATAGAGCCGCTGCTGGAATTCACCGGTCCACTTAGCACAATTTTGAGTAATGTCCGAGTCAGCCAGAGTCCAGTGGAGTGTTTTCATGAAATCTAACTACACAACAGAACTATCACCGCAACTCATTACGACAAATAGGTTATTCATGTAGCAGCTTACCTGTCCAGAGCTGACCTTTGATTAGTTGATGCACATCGTCCCGATACTGACTCTTTAGAGGCTGAACACAGAGCCATGGTGAGGTGCAGAACCTATTGCTTGTCTCAGACCACTTGACTTACATTATGCTTGGAGGATATTATACAATTTTTACTCAATTATGCTAAAACAATGTTGCCTATGGCACCTTTAAGTCACATGTTGGGGGTTTGTTGTTTGACTTAAAAGCTTTCTTTAGCTCCACTTTGTGTTCAGTTAAAAATCAAGTACAGCGTAAGGCAGCTGCCACTTAATAATGAAGCCAAGACAGTGGAGAACGCTAGAGACTAAGAGCTGATTTGATTTGGGGTGGTTTGAGGGCTCACACAAACTGGTGGAAAACCGATACCTGGTCCACCTGAAAACAGGGGGACTTAGTTCACTTCTAAGCAGACTGGAGTTTGTTTCGCTGTGGGTGTGAAAGCCACCCGAACCAAACAGGGAGCAAACAAGGCAATCAAACCAAAAAGCAGTGGTTTGTGTATTGAACTGAACAAATACTATAGCAATAAGCAAGCTAATGTAGTGTTTACTGACATTATCAAGCAGAGTTCGACTAATGAACCCCTGAGGACACTTAGGACTTGAAGCCCCATGTGTATTTCCAGGTCATAGTGTAACAATGGGCCGGATGGGAGGAACAAAGATTGCAGGTATAGCCCCAACTAGCGGCAAGCGGCCATGTTACGCATCATTTGACAGGATTTTCCCCACTTGACAAAGACCAGTGTGAGAGAAAGCCATACCACTTGAAAATTGCAAAAATGTTGCAAATTCATCCCAAACTTAAGTCTGCCAAACGTTAGGTGTGAAACTCGAGCTGGGGTTACTGCTTTTTCAACATGTCACAACAGAACAACAGTCGTTGCACATCTGTTGGGGATCAAGCTGGTCACAGACGGACAGACAAGTCTGAGCACAGCCAAAGGATACCATAGTTACACTACAAATCTTCTCTACAAATTCTAAGGAAGTTGGGGTGTTGTGTAAAACATTAATAAAAACAGAGTTCAATGATTTGCCTTTTTCAACCTAAATTCAATTGAAAACACTACAAAGCAAATGTATTTAATGTTAAAAGTGATAAACTTTCGTGATTCTGTTTTTTTTCAGTCATTTAGTCATTTTGAAGCTGGGACAGGGGCAAGCAAACACTCGTAAAGTTGAGGAATGCTTAAAAAAAAAGGGTTTGGAACATTCCAGAGGTGATCAGGTTAATTGGAAACACAAGTGTCATAATTGGATATAAAAGGAGCGTCCCTGAAATGCTTAGTCCTTCTCAAGCAAGAATTGAGCGAGGTTCGTCACTTTGTGAACAAGCAACATCAAACAGAAACTGGACAGAGGTAGTTTAGGACAGGATCCAGTTTGATACCTTTTTATGGGGCCAAAAATCTCTGGCAGCTCTCCTGTTTGCAGTGAAGCATGATGGATGTTCTTTGCAAATTTGTGGCTGCATTATTGCAAATGGAGGTGCAGATTTTGTCAGGATTAAGGGTATATATTTACAATGCTGAGAAATACTAGCAGATACTTACACCTTATGCTATACAATCAGAGGGGCATCCAGGTAGCCTTAAATGTATTTATTATTCAGGTCAATGACCCAAACATACAGCTGAAATGCCTATTTTTTTGCACAGGACTGTATATCAGTTCTCAGCCTATTACTGGCTATTTACAATATTATTTTACCATCAAGAAAACAAACATAGATGTACATCCTCATTCATCTCTTACACTCTTGAAGTTTCATCAGTAGTTTCCATTTGAAGAGTACTTTTCCCTGAAATGCCCATGCCTGCAGTTCTAGGTAACAGCAGCATTCACCTTGATGTCTTAAAGTTTAGATAGAAAGCAATTACGCCAGCTCTGAAAATGGCATTCCTGGCTGTATTAACATGAAGATAACTTGCCTGTTTTTCAATTAAGTTGTTGTTGCCACTATCAGCAATCTGGAAAAACATCAGAAGATAACAAATAAGAAGCCAATTACTTCTCTTGTGGTATCCAAAGTTCCATCAGTAGCCTCTTTGGCCCCAATTTGTATTTATATCTATGTGAGGCTTCATATCTGAATGCCATAACTCAAAATACTGGAGAAGAAATGCAGCTTCATAAGGAATAAAAATATACAGCCACCCCATAGTTAGACAAGAAGGGGGATAAAAAAGTGGTTGCAGCAGGAGATAAGGGGAGAGAAACTACTGTTGTAAGAGAAAAGGGAGGGATGGAGAGAGAGAGAAAGAGCAATGGAGTAGGAGCAGGGGGTCTCAGGAACTCCAGCAGGAAAGGTGGAACTCTCTTTAAAGTGCAAATTGATTAGAAAGGCGAGCAGCTGGGAGTGTGAGTGTTTCGCTGCATAAGGGCTCCATAGGTGCAAGAAAGTGTGTTCCTGCACTGTGCATTTTATGGCCAGTTTGTAAGAGCGTGTGCCTGCACTTGGTGTATGTGTTTTACCGCTACAGTCTGTATGAATGTGGAGAAAGACTCTATAGGGATATGTGTGTCTTAAGGTTAGTCTTTGCATTTAAAACCTGACAGGCCAGAGTGGAAAAACATGTCTTAAAAATAATTGTTCACTTCCTTGTTTTCATGTCCAATAGAGATTTTTGGGTGGGTCTGTTTGACGTTAAAGAGCCATGATATTACAGATTTGCAGTTTGAAAGAGTGACTTGCAGGTTACAACACTATTAACCAGGGTGAATCCACTTGAAAGACAACAATAAAAAACATATTTTTAATTCATTTATATGAATATAAATGAATAAACCAAAATTTTTCCTGGAGTCAGACAATTAAATGTGATTTAACTAAAAGGAGAATTTGTCTATGTTAAACATAAACAAACCTGACATACCAGATAAAGGTCAATATACTGTAAACTGATATATTTCACTGGTCCATCTGGGCAACAGCCAAAATAAAGTGTTTTGGGAGGCAGAACCTTTCAAAAACATATCTGGGTGGTTGACCGAACATTCTGATTCTGGCCAATCAGATGTTGTAGTTGCTGATGCTAATGACCGTGTTGTAAAGTCCAGCTTGGAGCTTTGCAAGATGGATCTCCCTGATTACAGAAAATGAATCAGGTGGATCCAGTTGCACTGCAAGGTTAGGTCATCTCAACGAAGAGGGAGACAATATAATTTATTACATTCATCAATTACTGACAGATTTTTAATTACGAGCCTGCAAGGTGTCAAAGGGAGAAGGGACAGGTCAGGATGAGAATACATTAATGGCTGGAAGATGATTTGTGAGGAACTCTGATGAAAAAGTGTCATTGAGAGGGACTGACATTAACTCGCAATATCCAATGATGTGTTTATTTCATAATACAGTGAAGTGTATTACCTATAAAAGTCTGACAAATAATCAATAGACAGTCTTTATTCACATGACCAACATGGAGGCCTGAGTGTCAGTTTGCTTTTACCACTCTGTCTTTTTTATTTTTCATCACTTAAAAAAACTATATTTTCATTACCTAAAGACTAAAGGAAAATGGAGAGATTAGTGCTGACCATGAGCTGTTGGGCTTTTGACTCTTTAACAACGTATAGGCATTATTTGAATGACTCAAAGAAGAACTGCTCTCCCCGGATTGTCACTTTAAGTATGTTTACATATAACCTAACACTACATAAAGAGTCTACCAAAGTATGGACAGTTAAATGTATTCAAGATTTGTTTGGATAATTTATTTTTATTTAATGCTTTGCAGCAGTATTTTCATTAAAGATGATAAAAATCTGTCTAAGGAAACAGAAAAGTCTGTTATGCACTGCTATCTCACATAATTTAAAGGGATAGCAGTGCATTTAGTAGCATCAATGCAATTTTTAACTTCTTATAAGGTCTTATAAGGTAGATTGGGCTCTGTGGCAGCACAATTTAGGCTTGTCTCCTCTTAAGTCGGCTCAAACAATTAACTAACAACTGTAATTCATTTAAAAAGAGTAGACAGAACTTAAAAAAGAAACGGTATTGGTAACCAAGACTATAAACATCTTCATAAAGTGTGAAGCAGAGAAAGTATTCCTTCCCTGCCTCATGTGAGAGCTTTCAACAGAAGTGAGGAAAACCTATAGAGACCAACTTCTGTCCAACATAGTCCTGAAGTTTACTGAAACACCAGGAACACAAGATTGTAATAATATGTTCCTGACACCCCTGTTTTTCATTGTATTGTTTCAAAAACCATGACAGCCTTTATGCAAAGTCTCTCAATTTTTCTTTTTTTTTATTTTATGATCACCCATGCATCAGGCAAGAGAAAGATGGTTACAAATATAATGTTGATGGCAGTTTTTTTTAATGCTGTAAATGCCCTTTCCTGCTGACTGTTTTATTTGAAAAGCACTTTGACAAATTGACAACTGAAGGCTATTTAGGCACTATGGACCCCTGACATATTCAAATTGCTTGAAAAGTATTTGCCACAGTGTCACTTTAGATATGGTTATATACCATAATACTGGAGAATCCCTCCCCTTACACTGCCAAGGTAACCATGTAAATACATCTTTAAAACTTTAGTTGTGAATAATAGATAATCTAAACTGACTCCACTCTGGCAGAGCTGTTACAGACACTGTTGATTTAAGTGGAGAAATACAGTTAACAGACATGGAGCCAGCTATGTGTTTTTGAATTGCCCTTTCAAGACAGATTTTATTCAACAGACACAAACACAACATTTACACATCTTAAAAAAATGGTACATTAAGTACTCACTGAGCACACCCTTCGTTAAGGCATTTTCAACATTGTTCGTCAAGTTAATGTCATTAATATGGAAAACTGCTCTATAACCCACTGTTAAGAAATCTTGGATCCACATCTGTATTCGGTTCACCACCAAGATCTAATCACTTCTCCCTTGTGCCATGACAAACATTCCCTGAAAATGTCATCAAGATCTGTTGAAAAGTTCTTGAGTTATTAGCAAAAAGATGGAAAACTGCCCTATCTTGCAGTGACAACAAATCCTTTAAAAAAATCCTGGATCTTCATCCAGATTCGGATCCCCACCAACATCTTATCAGTTCTTCCTTTCTCCATGATTAACATTCTCTGATAACTCATCAAAATCTCTTCATAACTTTCTAAGTTACAACAGGCAACAGAGAAACAGAAAACTCACCCGCAAAATCATAACCTCCTTGGTGGTACACCATTGCAAGTAAAAGACCACTGATTCATCCCATGTCAGTATTTTCATCAATTTTAGATTAAGTAAAGTACAGATAGAGCATTTAAATTAGTATAATGATGCAGTTTCATCTTTTTGCAATTTAGTGTAAAGAGATTTAACATGTCGTCTGAAAGTAACTACTAATATGTATAAACTTTCTTTGGACTAAAACTAAACTAAACCTATACTATCTTTAAAGAGTGAGACTGAAACTCAATCCAAAATAACAATTTAAGTGCCTCTGCAGCTCCAGATGTGTGCATCACAGCATAAAGAGTGGTTTAAAGATACGCAGGTCTGTGGGCACATGTGTGTTTGTGATCTGCAGACAGAATCAAAGGATCCTGATGATGGGGAGACAAGGATCTCTGGTCTACTGGTCTATTGGTATTCTGGCTCTCTGCCCGGCAGACAGCAGGAGAGTCTGCTGTGATTGTGTGACACTGACAGAGTAGCAGAGGAGAGAAACCTGAGATGAGCAGTCTGAGATGTGAGACAAGTGGACAGAGAGGGGTGGAGAGATGGGGGAGTTAGACACATTGCAAATGGAGAACAGAAGGCAGAAAGAAAGGTGAGAGCAGTGAAAGAAAGAACGATAAATTTTGTCCTGGCAGAGAACCTTGAAGAAGAATTGTCTTGGGAGGAAAAAAGGCGCACAGAAAAAAGAAAACTGAACAAGCACTCACAACATCTCCTCTAAAGACACCATGCCTACGTTTACTGATGACAATCAAAGTTCTTCGACAAACAATTTACCACAAGCAAAGGAGAACTAATTTATATGGTTCTCCAAGAGCACAAACCTCTGCCAGGGCATTTCTGACACTGTTAGTAAGTATTTAAAGATGTAGGTAAAAAAAAAAAGTTGAAAACTGACCAATATTGTGCAGATTAAACACGTTATTTTCAAAAGTCTTGGATCTACATAGAGATTTGCATCAGTACCAAAATGTTATGTCTTCTCCCCTGTGCCATGGCCAACATTCCCAGTTTTTTTTTTTCCAAATCTCTTGAGAACTTTTTGAGTTATTACAGAAAATGTGGAAAACTGCAGTTTCTCGCAATTTTAACAAATACTTTATGAAATTCCTGGATCAGCAATCATATTGAAAACACCACCAAAATCTAATAATTACTTTCTTATTGCCCCATGAACAATGCCCCTTAAAATTTTCATTATCAAGAACATTTTGAGTAATGTTACTCATAGACGGATGGACAGACGTACCCTACATGGGAAAAACTTAGATAACAAAGTCAGAAATGCCTTGGCAGAGGTTTTTTCTCTCAAAACACTTCTAGTTCATTAAAGGTTCTGGCCTCACCAATAACTTCTTATAGGTTGTTACTCAGATGTATTGAAATGTATCCTATGGAATTTTGAACAGCACATCTGGTGTGTAAGGTCAGTCATACTATCCTCAGTAGACATGTTTACATGTGCATTTTTTCTTCACAATGATTGGAATTTCCAAATCCCCTGTAAACATGAACACAATTCGATCGTGTTGTGTGTGTACATGCATCAAACATTTATCAGAATGAAGGCATTTGGGCATTTGCAGAGCTAAACTCAGGTCCAAAGGCTGTTTCTTTTTATTGAAATAAATAAAAATAGTGCTTAGACCTGTAAAGAAATAATTTCAGGTCAGAATTAATTTTTTGTGGAAAAGGTCTGCCGAAGTCGCCTACAATAAGAACGAAAAAAGCATGAAGAGATACAGCGTGTATGTGATTCTGTTAATGAGTGTATGTTAGTAAAGATTTTCTCTGTTGAGAGATTTAGGAATGTGCTTCCACTACATGCTTAATACTCTGTTAATTGATCAGTTTAGCCTTAAATAAATCATCAACTCCTCCTGCGCTATAAGCAAACACCGCTGTCGTCCTTCTTTAAGGAGGGACAGAGCCCTCCTCTCCCCTAAGCTGCAGTTGGTGACTTTTGATGTGTTTATTTTTTTCTTCATTGAACCCAAATCCTGACCTGCAAGCACTTTTTCTGCTTCTCTCCCTGAAGAAAATTCAAAGTGCAGCAGTGGAAAAACTCCTCCTCAACTGTGCATAAACATGCACAGTTGAGCAGAGAGGACAGAGACAGAAGACTTGTTGGGAATGACGAGTAGCCATCAACCACTCCCCAGACCTGGAATGAAGTTTCTTTCTGAATGAGATCTTTTGGATCAGAACCTCCTGATGGACATGTTTATATGATGCATTTTTACTCAGATTCAGCATTTATTCTTAATATTTGTGTCCATGTTAACATTTGTTATCTCTTGTTAGTGTTCTGATTGAGACTCTCATCATGTCTGAATTTATCTACTGTGTGTTAAAGATCACAGTAAAATGTGTTTATTATAAATTGTGCAACACAAATTTCATGTCTTTCTACTTTAAAAAGCAGACTTTCTGTAACCTCTCTGTTATTATTGTTGGCATAAATCTATTTCCTATTTACCAGTAACCCCCCAAACTGCCTCTGCCTGCCTCCATTGTAATGTCAAACTTGTTGGGTCTTTATGGTCATGGTACCTTTTGAGGAGTTGCATCACTATTATTGTTATTATGCTTATTATTTGACATGATTCCCTCTGTTATTAGCACTTGTTTTGTTATACAAAATAAATCTGTCCTTTAAATGGGGTTGTTATTCTCAGTCTAGCTCCTTGAAAATTACCACCTTTTTAAAAAAGGCACAAATGTACCAAAGCACAGCCACAGTCTTTCCTCATTGTCATACTCAGGCCCCTGAGCCCATTTATCTGCATTTACAGCTCTATTAAAGGTCTATTATTGTCATGACAGTCAGGCAGTGCGAAGGGCACCCATAGTATAATCCTGACATTAGGGGACCTACCATCCTGAGCTCTAATGTCAGGATTATACTATACTATACTATTCATATCTGACCTCAGATGTACCCTGGCGGCTGGGCAGGGATGGCTTGTAGGCATTAGCATAGTCACATTTTAAAGTCACTTACACATGCAAGATGCACTCAGGCATATGAACACAATAAGCACAGAACTTATGAGCATGCATCTTCATCCAAATGGAAGAAACAGAGGCTGATGACTGCCATAGGGCCTTAAAGGTGATGGCTAATTAGCATGATCTCCTCTCATGCTCCCTTACTCTCACACTATCCAGTCTCCATCTTTTTGTCTTTGCCCCCTCCTCCTTATCTTCTCCTCTGATCTGGCTTCAACACCTTGTTCTCTTCCTCAAATGAGCCTTCAGACAGGGACGAAGGAGAGAGATAAAAGAGAGAGAAGAAGAAAAGAGGTGATCACTCCTCAGGGTGCAAGACCTGGAAAGAATCGGAGCGACAGATACAGTACGCAGAGGCTTTCATATTCAGAGAGGATTACCAGGTATCCTTGTCACTACGCCGTGCCAAATCACCCAACACAGATCCAAAACCTGACAGCTATGAAGACAGAAATATTGCTTTTTTACTTCTAATCCCTCTGTAAAATAGAAAAGGAGGAGCATGTCAGCGTGTTTCACCTTTTCTAACTGTATTTTAACACCTAGCACTAAGCTGCAGATTGATTTGGAGTATCTGAGACATGAAGAGCAATAGGCAGAGTTCGTAATGGTGGCTTTTTGTATTTAACACTGAGGTCTACTGTGACATTTTAGCTAATATCTCACACCAGAACCTTCTGATGCTGAAAACTTCACATTACCAAAGTTTCATTGGTTTTGGATACTGTCATTAAAATAATGTCCAAGGGTATTCATTTGAATTGCACATTTTAGTGGTAAGCATGGTTACTAGAAGGACTAATGTCATACATTGGGGGGTTGTGTTGTTTTGGACTCATTCGTCTTCATTAGCTTTACTTAGAGTCATACAGGGGCATATTAGCCACTGAGGCACAGAATGCCAGAAGACAAAGGACTCCAAGAAACACAGAGATCAGCTTTTCAATATAGCACCAAGCTAAAGTACTGGGTTGCACTGGCCAAGGACTACGCCATCACTGTTTATTAGGCAAGAGACAGGATAGCTTTGCACTCATTTAAGGAAATTTAGGTTGTACTTCTTTATGGGCACCACAAAGGGAAAGGTTACAGGCTCTCTGGATATAGATTAGATTAGACTCTTCAGTTACTTTTCTTGCAGAAAGGATACTAAACCTACTATAATCTTAATCTTAATAAAAAAAAAAAAAAGCACGAGGGCTGGAAACCACGGTTGTTTTTCTTCTTTTCATAAGTAAGTCATATCAGTGGTTAATTATCTATTTTTACATTTTCTGTTAGGTCCAAACTTCCTATCCCCAAAAACACAACCTCGCTGGAAATAAAAAATACTCTGTTTTCAAATGAATAAATAAACTCTGTATTTTTATAATTGACATTACATCTCCTGATATATTAAGTTCCCTGTTTGTGCCTTTTTTTTTTTTTTTTTTTTACAAAAATTAAGCTAACTTAAACCCACGAGATTTGGACCCATTCACAATTAGACTGTGACAGTGGTAATAATGGCCAGATTGAGCTGGTGCATGCCTGGATTAAATCATTATCATCAAAATGACATGCTCCACACTGTATTGTAGCTAGACGTCTCATTTTTTTCTGTTATCAAATACTTTTAGAAATAGGTTTTTAAAACATTTTAACGTTTCCAACCAGTCATCTTGAATTGAGCTGCAACCTAACCTGATTCCCAGTGTTGGGGCTGACACATTACAAAGTTATCTGTTAAGAATACTCAGATTACTTTCTGGTGTCATGTGTAATGTATCATTCTGGTTTTGCAAACACTATCAATCTTAAGAAAAATAATGTATCAAACCCCCAAACTCCTGCTTTATCTTCCTCAAAAAGCACATTCAAACTTTGTTCATTCAGTGAGTGTTAAAGGTAAATTGTTTTATGAATTTTACCCTGCATATTAATATCATCTTTAATTGTTACCTTCTCTTCTCTTTTTATTTTTACTGCTTCGGTATTAACTGTTTGCTTTTTTTGTCTGCAAAACCTTTGTAGGCAACTGTCAGTGAATAAAGGAAAGACAACTGGCTTTGTTTTATGACCTTGCTATGAACCTTTTAGTAGCTGACACATTATGGTTTATCTCTTTATTCCCCTCTAATGAAGAACCGACTTTTTTCCTTTGTACTAAACTAAAAAAGAGATTGATTGAAAGCAATAAATGGAGAATTTCCTTTTTAACCTTTATATTTCAAATCCTTCAATATTTCTGTTCTCTTGTTTAAAAAATAGGCCAATACTAGCTCATTAAAAAGTGCAAGTAAACCCCAAAAATTTGTTGAGTTTATAAAGTAGAACTCCAAAAAACAAGAGTCTTTGTCTGCATATATGTGCTCAAGCAAGCAAACTCTAACATGGTTAACAGATTTCACTGCAGCTCCGCGGCCTCAGGGGCAGCACTGAAAAAAAGGGCAGTCAGAGTGATCTGCTTCACATTTCAGACCCAGACACACTTTGACTGAGAGACACATACTCACACAGTCCAGCAGATGAATAAAGTATGCAGGGATGCACAAAACATTGTGCAACTGTGCTTACGCCTGGTCAGTGCACAGCCTTAAATGCCCTCATTCTCCCACCCACGACCACTCATACCACTGCGATTACAGTCAGAGAGAACAGACTTTACCGCTTTTCACAAACACAAAATGCACTCTTACTACACTTAGAGAGCAGGCGTGGTGCCAGGTTGACAGTTTTGGATGATTTGTCAATATCAGAAGTTACAACCGGCCCATTTTTCACATTCTTCTAAACTATGGAAACGTGGAGATTTTTATGCTGGAAATTTATTTCTGAGACAAAAAGCCTAAGATACGGGAAAGACTTTTGATTATCCGCGAAGTATTCCCGAGTCTTTAGCTTTTATTAATTTGTCAGTCTATTATTTGACACATGGGTAAAACATGCTGCTTTTATCCCCAACAAAGAAACATTATCCAGTATATTTTTTGCTGTTGGTAGTAAAGAGCCATACTTCACTTCAAAAAAACAATTTCTATGTAAGAAAATCCCCTCTTTTTCCTGATGTAGAGAATTATTGTATGTTTGAATGACAGAGACAGGGAGAAAGTGTATATCCAATTCAGTGTTGAAATGAGAATTTAGCTTTGTAGAAAAATGCTAATCTTTTTTCTAAACTTTTTCTTCAGCAAAAAAGGAGCAAAAATGTTCATCTTCACCACCCTGTGATGTGGTCTCCATGACAAAATAGAAACCATCTGAAACCATCTTCAATATGAATCATAATTCTGGTTTTAATAGTTTTCAATTTAAATGGAAACATTTATGTTTAAATTATTTTATTTTTACTTCTGGCTTGACTTTTTGAACTAAACCCTGACAACCCCAAGCTACTTCCTGCTTTTTTTTTTTTTTTTTTTAAATCTGCTTGGACTTTTTTGTTAACCTGACACACCAGATGGATTGTTCAATGCATTTCACTTGTCCATCTGGGCAACAGCCTGTAGGAAGTGTTTGGAAACGGGCAGAACCTGATTGGACGATTGTTCCATTAATCATATTCATTACCGTCAAGTCAGATAATGTAGTAGGTGGGTGCTAATACCGCGGTGTAAAATACAAGACATGAGCCTCTACCTTGAGGAAACTATCACTAAAACATTTCGGAAGAGGAGGAAAAATAATTTCTCCTGAGAAATTCTTTCACTGTCATTGTTTTTTCTTCATTCAATGAAGACATGTGCTACTGAAGCTTTTAGCATCGATGCTAATCTCAGTGAGTGCAGTCGCTTTCTGCTGTCATCACACTCACAGCTTGCTCCTCTTCCTGCTGATTGGTATATCCAGCTTTGGGCCGCACACAATCGCCGTAGATTAGAGGTTGGCAAGGTGGATCTGCCTGATAACAGACAATGAATCAGGTGGATCCAGCTGCTGCTCAAGGTGGCTTTTTTGTGATAATGCATGTAGAACCTCAACCTTTTCAAACACAATAAAGTTAGAGGCGTTTTTTCCAGGAACACCTGGGCTTTCAAAGTATTTAAAGAGTAATAATGTCAAATTGATGCACTTCAGGTTTTTGACCATGGAAACAAAATTTAAAAAACGAAACAAAATTTGAATCCCACAAAACCTCATACAAATCACATATAGATCAATGATAGTTAAGCTGTTCCAAAAACTGTGATGATGATTTGAAAAATAGATAAATAACGTGTAAACAAAACCAGAACATAAATTACATACATATTTACCTCTATTACTGCAGAAGAAATATCTGTACCAAACTTGAAGGCTATTTCCATCTCAGATGATATGAAAGACTACATCACATTTCTCACATCTCTTCTCTAACCATCTCGCCTCTTTTCAACCTTAAGCCACTCTTAACAAGACACTACGGTCAAGAAAACAAAAGAGGAAGAAACTTGGTGCATCTAAGTGGACGATACACTGACAAAAATATTTCTCTGTCTCTAAAGAGTCAAAATGGAGAACTAATAATAACATTGCTACAGATCTCATCACAAAAATGGGACTAAAAAAATCACATTTACAGATTAATCACTGTGGATCCACAACACAGCATTCCCAAACAAAACTCTGCACTTTATATCTGGCTTGAAATATATGTGAGGGATTTATTTGACCTAAATTGCATTTATTGACAAAAGAGCAAGCTTTCACACTCAGTCGTCCCCATAAAGATCCATGGATTGGTTATTAGTGAACAATGTAAGTGTCACCACACAGGGCCAGTGGCGAGCCTGTGCAGTTGGAAGGGTTAAAAAGAACTTAAACTGCCTAACTGAAGTTAAATCAATAGGACAACATTATTTAGACTGTGCTTGGTTCGAGCTAAGTCCTCATCCACCTCCTCTTGCTCTGTCTTTTTTGTTTGTCTCATGTAGAGTGCAGCACGGGCTAAGAAGCAGATAGAGAAAATGTGAAGAGACATTTCTTAAATGTAAAGCTTAAACAAACTTGTTGCTTGTAATTTTGTTACCCTAAAGTCAACAACAGTTTCTATCAGTGTTAAAAGTTCTATTTAGCCAACATGACAGTTTCTTTAAAGGAAACAAACTCACTGTGTGAGCGTGCATCTAAAGCTGAAAAAATAAGTGATCACAGCAGCTTGTTCATGCCATTAATGGACAGTTTACTCAGTCAGTGGATACATAAGAAAACTGCTGAAAGTGTTGCCTGCTGCCTGAACATGTGAGCAGGGGGAATAGTATTCAGTTCTCTAGACTTCTATTGATTATAGTATAAAAAAAGGAGAACAGGCGGTTTTGTTCTCCAATAAACAACAAAGTAGGAGAAGCCTGACTTGCTTTAGGTCACATGATCAACGTTTCACATCCTGCTATGTGAGTATCGCACATGCGTACATCCCAGTTGCATTTAAATAATACAAAATATCATTCAGCCCTGTCTGGTGCCGTTTTGATTTATTAAATGCTTTACTGAGATTTTTTCTGTAACTTAAAGGTGTAGTGTGTAGAAATTGGCATTTTAGCGACATCTAGTGTTCAGATTTTAGAATGAGCCTGTCCGTTACTAAAACATCACATCACTACGCGACGAGAGCCGGTGAAGACCAAAAATTTACAACAGTTACGAGGTGAGGGTTTTTTCATTCATATTTGTAACTATTATTTTTTTATAGATTGTAGGTCAATTAAGATGATCATTATATGTTTTGTAAACTTTTAGTAACACAAGCAAACATTAGGGAATTAATGCTAAAAAAAAATAATGTTTCGCTCTTTTTGTCCCTATAACCCACCAGTAGAAAACATGGCGGAGCGTTATGTCAGCCTCCACAAAAGGGAGACTCGCGGTACTTAAATATAAAAAGCTTTTTCTAACTTAATAAAAAGAAAACCAAAGTTTTATGGGGATGATTGTACACCTATTTCGACTGACTTTACATACAAATAGAAACATTATATCCTATATTCACCTTTTCAGTGAAATGCTGCCAACTTCTTCACACTACACCTTCAAACATAAGCTCATTGTGCTATTTAGAAGAATGGCAAAATCCCATATAAGATGAGCTTGAGCTGCACACACATTTTTAGCGTGGACCCCATTTTGCCTTTAGGAAAACACAGAAGCAACGACTTTAGCAAGAGCCACGCTAACTACAAGAGATGCCATTCAAGAGCAAGTCTCAGTCAACAAATCCGCAAGGGTGTATTGCCAGATGCTGTACCAATGTAGCATACGGCATCCAATGGATGCTGGACTATCTCAGGTTTCTTCAGATTGCACAACTTGAATGTATATATAATATATTTGGTGTTATTGCATTGTATTGATACCTCTATATTGCAATGAATCATACTGGCAGGTACTTGCCAATACAAATCTCTAATTTTGATCAACATCATTGATGGAATCTGTAAATAATGGTGATTCCAATACTGAGTCCTGGGATACCACTTTTTACTTAAAGATATTCAGTTGTAAATGACTTAATTTTGCCTCTTATCCACATGAAAATCTCACCCTGCCATCCATTTATAACTACATTTGATACTTTACTGTCCAAAAGGAAAATAAAGTCTGTTTAACAATGTGCTGTAAATCAATCTGTCTAACAATTATCGGACAGAAAGTTTAGGGGCATCAAAAAGTAAAGAGTTTGTAGAATTTATCAGCCCTGTTTCTATTTGACCAAATTACTCTTGCAGTTTGGATAAAGGCATCAATATTTATGTTAAATTATTGATCAGGTCTTTTTCCAGTCTCTGTGTGGAGACCTTTGTTGCCAGTTTATCATGAAAATTTCAAAGGCAGGTGAGTCAAGGTGAAAAAACAAAATTATCTGCATGTATTTCATCAACAAAGAATGTCAGGTAATGTATTTTTGTGTCTGTCTTGTAAAGAAATTTTGTTTTCTCTGACAAACACAGAGGTGCATTTGATTTATGGAAGAACACACTGGAGCCGTCCCATGAGACTGGATTATAACTGGAGGAGCACAGAAGCATCAATGGGCCAGATGTTTTCTTTATGGAAAGCGTGGAACATGGGTGATTTAGTGTTGTACCGTCATGCATGATTTGCTGCTTGTACTGAAGTGATAAAAAGCATGTGTGATGTTGCCGGGGACGAGGAGGTGTGGGGTCAAATGATTTTTCACAATTACCATTCATGACATGCAGTGGAAGTCAGGGAAATTAAATAGCTACGAAAAAGTGTGCTATAACTCTCAGGTTCCTTGCAGAGACTTAATGTTTTTCTTTTTGTGGTTGGTTTTCTGTTGATAATCGATATGACATGACATTTGTTGGGGATGTGCATGTAACTTTTTCCAAAAATGTTTGATTTTGAGCTCCCTTTGTTGGAGTAAGCTTTTGAGTGCTCTGAAATTTTAACCATCACGAAAACCCATTGAGGCCAAAACTGGCCACAATTAAACCCATTAAACTGTGATTTCTGATCATTATTCATACATGCTTTCAACTGTAAGTCAGGTTTCAAACCAGCAGTTTTTACTCCAGAAGATAGACCAAATTTCTTATTTAAAAATAAAAATGAACCAAAGCGAGTCTCGAGCCAAATCATCAAGCCCCAGACTGCATTAATCCAAAGAAAGATTTTTAATGTAGCATTTTGGATAGCTAAAACAATAACATTTTGTGTTTTTTTTCTTCTTTAAACTATCAGTGATATAAAATTGAGAAATCAGCTTTACCTTTCAGTGTTTTTGTGAAATGTTTTGCACTTCCCAACCTATGAGATGTTGCCCAGGTGAACCTAAAGCATAACTATGAAACAGTCCATCTGTTGTGTCAGGTCATCATTTTTTTATCTATTAAAATGACAATATTTTGTGCCATGACATTTGAACTCCTCATGAATATACTATAATGTAATGTCACTTTTCAGATGAGTTCACTTTGGTATGTAACTGGCTAAGCTGACACAGCATGAAAAATACCGACGTAACAAAATTATTTGATTATTTGTGTACCATTTCTCCCCATTTCGACTGTTGGAACAACTGTAATTACCTACTGGACGAAGCCAAATTGAACCATGACCAACTGAACCAAATGCAGCCAATGTGTTGTTTGAAGCATGGTCAAAATAGAAAGATTTTCAGTTTAAATACTGTTTTAAGATTGTTTTTTCCATTGTATTTCTCGTATTATTGCTACTTTTACTTAAATGCACCCCATTTGAAATGGCTCTTGATCTGCGTACTTCTACTAGTGGGTAAGTTAGAAAATACTGTGTGATTTATGTAAAATTGAGTTCAACTGACTCTTTAAAATGGATTCTTGATACAATATTGCCTTTTTAAAACTGCTATTGGAAGGTGAAATTACTTCAGATGAGCTCTGAACATTACCAGAGGCTGCAAGCACACCTAGCCTCCGATAATGCACTGAGGAGCATCAAAAATGCATTGGTCTCAGTGGGAAAGCTCAACTGGATCTCAGTGCCACTAAAGCACAGGCTCTTACCTTTTCTCTGCAGAGCACCTGGTAATGCTTTACCTATGAGGAGCAATAAATGTGCACCGTCTCACAAATCACACGGATCTCATAGTCTGCGTGTTATTTAGTTATTTATGCCTCATGGAGAGATCGCCCTCCGTTCCTTTGGAGCAGCACTTATTAGTGTCGCATATGGAAGATTTTCCCCCTCAGGTTGTCATGCCAATGTAGAGGAGAGGACGAGTTTTTAAATATGTTTGACTGGAAGGGAAAGGAAGTGTGAGGAAGAGGATGTGTGAGGATTTGATCGCTTGTGCGTGTTCAGGAGAAGGGTATTGGTGCGTGCATATTACTGCTTATTACATTATAAAAGGAATCATGCTTCTGTGATTAACATATGCAGCCATGGGAGATGAATCAAGGGTGTCCTTGTGTTCGGGAGCGTACAGAGTGAGTGGGTTTGTGTGGCTCACGTACCGTTGTGCAGCGGAAGAATGCTGTGTGTCTTCCTCTTTCTGGCCTTTTCTGCAAGCTGTGTAGGATCTGCGCTGAAAAGAGACAAAGAAAATCGAGGGGTTAGCCGGAGACGATGCACAGACATGAAAGCCTGCCGTAATGGAGATAATAGGCTCTGGATCGACGAGTGGAGGCCAGTAAATTAATGGGCCCTCCTTGACACAAAGTCCATTTGTTAGTTTTGAAGCGTTGTGACAGTTAATTACTGAGGGTTGCCTTCAGTGGACCACTCCACTTAGGCTGCCGCCGAGAAGAAAAACATTTCCTGGTGTTTGGAGACGGAGAGGACAGCTTCAGACACTGTGGTTAAATTGTGTTTGTGCATGAGTGTGTGTGTGTGTGTGCATGAGGGTTGCATGCTTTTATGCCTGTGTTTATTTTAAAGTTGTATCCTGGCAACACATGACTCCCTATTATCGTAAGTTTGACATCTTTATTCTTCAGATTTTGGGAGGATGATTTGGCATACAGAAAAAAGGAGTTCAACAGGGAAAGATGTAATTTGCTATACATCTTCTTTTGACACAACTAAAACACCTCATATTGCTATAGCATAAAGGTAAATATAGTTGTCCTCTAATCAAAAGACCAGCAGTTTGATCCCTGGAGTCTATAGTCCACACCTAAAAGTTTTAGGAGTATGACAGTGATTAAGATTTGACATGTTACGTCCTTAAAAACACTCTGAATTTACATCAACTTCATGGTCCCACTTTTTGCTCCTTTTTTTACATGTTTATTCTGGTCCTGGAAGTCCATAAAACATATTTTTCCACATAAAAAAATTCCCCCTGATCCTGGATTTTGGCAAACCTGTAAACCCCTCTGTTTGAGCCCTGTTCAGAGTAGTGTAAATCCTCATGGGTTGTGCAAGCACCCCCACCTCAAGAGTTGAATATGGTTTTGGCTTTAAAATGCCGTGCTCTCATGTTTACCAGGGCCACACAAACATACTTAGTATGTATGTCAGGGTATGAACCCGAATACTATCAAAAAACAAAAGGTGAAGGACCCAAATGCAGATTCAACACAAAAAAGCTTTTTTTTAAAACTAACAAAAAGGGATAAAAATCAAAAATCAGTCCAACACAACAATGTCCAAACATAAAACTAAACTCAAACAAAGTAACAAAGAAAAGCAGGCTCAAACAAAGAAAAAACACTGGAGGCCAAACTCAAGAAGGCAAATCAAAGTCTCTACAGAAAAGTTCAACAAAAACAGAAACTACCTACAAAACAGGAGGAACAATGGAGGAACACTGGAGAAAACTCTGGAGGAACAAGGAAGCACTGAAGACTTGGTGAACAAGGAAGATGAATGACCCAACACAGAGAAAGGGGAACACAGAGACCAAATGCATTGGGGAAACATCAAGCACAGGTGAGACAATCACACAGGTGGAGGGAATCACAATCAGAGGCACACAGAGGGGAGGGCAGGAAAACACCACAAGGAACACAGGGATTTCAAAATAAAACAGGAAACATGAAACAAGACTGAAAACATGAACACAAAATGGGTAACTTCACTAAAACCAAGAACAGGGACATGACAGTAAAGCAGGAAACACGAGAGTTCTGAAAAAAGAAAATACAAGAAACATACAAATAAAACCAAACCAGCCATATCATAACAATGTGGGCTTAACAAACATCAACGTTTCCCCAATGATATCACCATGGGGCAGTTTTCTTACTGACTATTTAAGCATACACATGCTGAAAGGTTGACTGAGTGACACATCCATTCATTCATCATCTATACTGTTTATCCCTTTTGTAGTCGCAGGTGGACTGGAGCCGGTCCTAAGTGACATTGGCCGAGAGGTGGGGTACATGCTACGGTTGACAGGCAATCACAGGCCCATACAGAGAGACAGAAAACCATTCACACACTCTCACATCTAAGGGTAATTTAGAGTCAACAATCAACCCAATGAGCAGGGTTTTGGTCTGTGGGTGTAAGCCATGGTGCTAGAAAACCCAAGCAGACACAGGGAGAACATACAAACTCCTCACAGAACAGGCTCTGGCCAGCACAGGGAGTCAAACTGAAACCTTATTGCTGTGAGGCACGTGGACTAACCTGCTGGTTCATACAGGTTTTAAAGCAAACAGGCTTCCATACTGTTGACATTTTTTCAGTAGTGTCCCCAAGACAACACCAAACAACATCCTGCATGGGATACAACAAAAAGGCTCTCCAGCAAAAGAGTGCAGATACCAGACTGGCCTGAATGCTGTTAAGGCCTTTCTCCTCCATTGAAAATATAGGGTGGAAAATTAGGTACAAATTCAACAACAAAAACTTGGACAGAATTCTACTTTCAAGACTTCAGCAGTAACTGCCTGACTTCTGGGGTTGTATTTTTCATTTAATAAAAAAATCCCAATGGAAGTAAGATACAATGTTGGCTGTGAATCTGTCTCAATGTATCAAATAATGATAAGACTTCCATTAAAGCATTGTCAGAGTACAAATATGTGTAAATAAGTGCATGCAAAAGTGTCCCTATTGTCTTGATTAAAAACGTGTTATTTAATTCAAGAGTATTTGCTATGACATTAAACAGGGGACAAAAGTCTGGTTTGGAGATAATTTAAAAACATGTCCCTGATTCTGTTTGGCATTTAAAGTATTATTGAACACTAGTACTTCACACCAAAGCCTTTAATCCTCAACCAATTCCTCAAATTTCTTTAAACATCATTTACATTTAAACACACAATTTAATCTTAGATCCTCTAAAGCTCGAAAATGAACATAAAGAGAGCCATGACTTTAAGGCATCACAGATTTCTGCTGTCGTAGCTCTTCTCATGCATTTATTTAAAATATTTTCCAACGATAATCACAAAAGCTGGAGAGACGGATTCTGACAAAATTGTTGTGATTATAAGGCAGAAAAATGAAGGTAAAAACTGTGGCAACATGTAGCCCTCAACCTTACTTGATGTGGTAAGTTTACAACTAAACTAATTGTAGTTATGAAGAAAACATGACAGAAAATGCCAAACATGATTGAACCTGAAATACGAGTACAACACCATGCATGAAAAAAACAAGTTGTGTAAATATGCCTGTGTGATCTTAGATTACTGTTTCATTTTATTTTGTCTTTTTCAAGTAATCAAAGAACTAACCTCACAATCATTGTTACTCAAAAGCTCCTTCATTCTAATGGAGTCTTTAAACAAAATATGAAGAATTAGTGTATATGTATGTGGAAAAAATAATAAGGGTAAAATATTTATACTTTAAAAACTGGTGCAAAAGCTTTTTGTTGTCCTTTTTTGTTTAAAGGCTAATAGAAAGAAGCCTGTATTTGCATCAATTCTGTGCCAGACTCATTTAAATCATGTATTATTATGTGTGATTGAGTTAAATATATATATACGTTCACATACATACATCTGGAGATCTATCCTTTCAGGCAGAGACAAAGGGGCTAAAAATAGCGACAAACCAACAGACGGCTAGATCATAAATCCGTCCTTATCACATCTGTCTCTGTTGAATATAGAGTTAATCAATCAATCTGAAGTTGTATAGCACCATATTGTTGAATAAAAATTCACCAAAGGTAAGCCCCTTGAGATGTGGCATCTAATTTTCAAGAGGGACCTCATGACTAAATGGTTGTAAAGATAGTTACTATGGATGTATAATCAATGCAACCATGGATAGAGAGATCAATCTAATATTTAAATTAATATCTATAATGAAAATAATCTGGAGAGGAATGAAGTTGGTTAATATAGTAGCATCTAGCTGAGCTGCCATTAAAATGAGTTTAACCGGTCTAAAGGTAGGAATTTAGGTTAACTGATGTCATTTCTGTTGATGGTTGATGCAGGATAAAGCACATGGAGTCAAGCGGGTCCACGACAGCAGTTTATTCATGATTGTTTGTCACAGCCATACTAATGTATGTGTGCTGTTTGCAGGAACTTTGTGTTTTAATTTGTTGATCTCTCTAATGTTAATATCAGGAACTGTAATGATAGTGAAATGGGGCAAAAGGAATGGCCACATAATTGTAATTAAAGTAACTGAAGCTTTGAAAGTCCACAGCAGGTGGTCTACACCAAGGCAGTCTACAACACAGAGATGAGTATGGGAGCAAACAAAACAGAAACAAAATGAAACTCTTATATCGCATGAAGCATGCCACACATTAATGAATATGCTCATCTGTTTAGTCTTATGTTGGACATTTAATCTCTGCTGTTGTCCTTATCATATTATATTTTGTGGGTAGCTTTGTTTGCAAGTTTCCTTCCCATTATGCGTACTGTGGTCAGAGGATCGTCGGCTGTGACGTAATGATGCAAGACCAGCTCTGGCCTTTTGTGCAACTTTGAACATCACCGGTGCGGCTCAGTCTGGACCCAGTCCTATTCAAAGTACTGCCAACATGAAATGATCCTGGGGAAATGTAAATATGCATATTTGTAGCATTTCTTCGTTACTGAATCGGAACAATGCCACTAAGATGTATGTGTGAAAACCACCTAAGACATGTAGCCCTCAGGCAGTGAAATCAAAGTTACTCATCCTTGGGTTTAACCATTTAAACACATTAAATAATAGGGTTTATAATAAAACTTGGAAAAATATCCACAACCTAAACTTGTCTAGTACCTTTTTTCCCACAGCATTATGCAAAACAAACTTATTTAACTGCAAAATGTCACATAAATTATCACATAAAATGTCATTTACTCAGGTGCAATGCCTTAATAAAACATCTGTGAGCTGGTTTGTGGCACATGAAGTCCAATAATTCTCCAGAATAGATTTGAGTATCCATGACAACATCAAAATTAACATAAAAATAATCACACACTGGTAATTTGTATTCGTGTTACGAGCTGGTTTCATACAATTACTAATTAGCCAAAGATTTCTTTCTTAATTGTGACTGAGGGCAGTAAAGAGGGTTTTCTGTGCCTCAGCATACAGACCACGTTTGTTTGTGAAGAGGTGAGAGGATGTGATTGGAATAGTCACCAAGTAACTGTCTGAATTAAGTTTTCTTGGAAGTCTGGAGTACGTCATGGCATTTGATAGTTGCATTTTGGTTTAAACCTTAGGAAAACAGAGGAGCAAAACATTTCAAGTTTGGTACAATTAATTCTGACTAGCTCACAAGTAAGGGCATGTTGGGAATATTTGGTTCAGTTTTTAGTACATTTTGTTCCTTTACAGACCTGGCAACATGGTAAAAGTTTGCCCATTTTCACGGTCAAAACCTTAGGCTTAAAATAGTTTCAATGTGAATTTGTTCCAAAAGGACTTTTACCATAAGGAAATTATCCATTTCAAATATATCTAACACAAACAAAGCCAGATAGCCCTGATTCTTTCATCAAGCTATAAAGTATTCATGCTGGTTTTTTGTTCATGTCTCAGAGCATTTTCTGAGAGTCAGTGTCATCTTATTTCACACTCTAAAATGTCAAACTTAAGTAAGGGCTCATTTAAATTACTGTCACAAAGATCTTATGAGTGTTGAGCTATTGAGCCTTTGCTCTTTACTAACTAAAAACCCAAGTTGTTCTCTTCAGTCTGTTGAAAGGACCTGCAGAAACTGTTGCCCCGAGAACACATGTGCCTTTTTCTACCTAATCTTAAACAATAATCTCATTCACTTTGACCCATGCTGTATATTTTCTTACTAGCCAAGGTTTTGGATTGTTAAGGGCTCACATATAGGACACAGTATGAGCTGTGCTTGGTGCAGGGATTGGGCACAGAGCAGGAGCGACACACAAGAAAGTCACAGTGGTCATTGTTTTAAGCGTAAGTTAAAAGGCAACCAAAACTTATCAGGTATGCCCGTTAAACTGCTTTTTAACGGGCATACCTGATGCCAAAGGTCAGAGGAGAGGTCATAGTGGTTCAAGAGAATATAACTTGAACAGGAACTTAAAAAGACACTCATTACCACCTATTTCTGCAGGAGACCATTTCTGAAAGCAATACTTGAAAAATCTGGGCTAACACCACACCAGGTCAGCTAAAACAGGAAACTGAGGGTACAAGTCACACAGGCTCACCAAATTTAGGTAACAGAGGACAGGAAAATGTTGCCTGGTGTGATGGGTCTCAATTTCTCCTGCCACGCTCAGATGGGAGGGTCAGAATTTGATGGAAACTACATGACCGCATGGATCCATCCTACCTTGTGCCATCAGGCTGGTAGTGACGGTGGTGTTACGGTGTTGGGGATATTTTCTTGGCACACTTTGCCTCTCAGTACAAACTCAGCGTTGTTAAAACCCCTTAGCCTGCCCGAGTGTTGTTGCTGATCATGTCCATCCCCATGTCATCCCATTCACCCCGAGACATAACTGATAAGGTCAAATCATCTACTAAGTCATACATCTTGAATGCCTGACAGTCCACTATTTTGACTTTGGTCTTTTCTGGTTGACAAAAAGTAAACATGCATTTTGTGAGAGTTTTCAGTATCACATAAAGGTAATGCAAATAATGTATGTTATACACACAATTGTGAATCAAGGCAAAGGTCTATGTAATATGAGTAAATGCAGTACAAGACAACGCACGCCTTAATAGCAATTTTACTGACTGAAATCTGATCTGACAAGGAAAAACTCCAAAATAATCATTTATTGATGAACTGTGTGTCAACAATGTTCCCTAAAAGCTGTCTTGACTTTCTGGTCAACATATTGGTTTTGAATGACTCAATCATGTCAGTGCTGAAGCTCATTTCTCTTACTAAACAAGACAAAAGGAGAAGTTGAGAGAGTCAGAGAAAAAATAAGGCAGCTGTAAAAGCTGTGCAAGTTTTAATATGTGCTAACACTGTTTCATATGTACCTATTTTTTTTTTAAGTACCAACAGCAGAACAGTAACTGTATATGTACTGGAGCTGATTTGGCACATTTCAGGAAGTTGTCCATCAGTATCAACTAACACATCCACGCCCTATTATATCCATATACACACCACAGATGCAGCAGTGGAAGCAGCGTCTTGCCCAAGGATACACTGACATGTGACATTGGGGGCTGGGCTCGAAACCACAACCCTCTGATTCTGTTGGAGTGCATTTCAAGACTAAGCCCCCCAAAAAGCAATATTTATATATTTGTGATCTGAACACATTTTATAGTGCTTTTTTTCAAAATGTCAAATCACTTTATGCTGCCTCTTAGTGCATGACAGATGAGGACTAGTATTCGTAAATAAATGTTTCTCTAGCTTTGCAATCATTTGTCATGTTTTATAAGGAATCTATGGAATAAAGTTAATATGTGGAACAGACTGACAGTATACTTTGACAGGATGCATCAAAGAATCTAGTTTTATGGATATGAAAATAGGGTCACTTAAGATTTTAGCTTGGTTTGAGGTGCACTTTGGGCTAAATTAAGACAAAAAAACACTGCTTTAAAGTAATGTTATCTTTGTCCCACGTCTATTTATAAGGAAAAAGGGATAGGCCGGAGAAATATGAAAGGCCTTGTGCATACTATATAGTAAATGGGAGCGCTTGAGAGAAATAGCTGCTATCTGTAGACAAGCTTAGAGAAAATCTTACCAAACACCGTTTATATTATATTTGTTGTCTAGAATAACAGACTTAAGCCTGTGTTTGGCTTCACGATATCTGTGACCGAGATAAACTTATTCTGAGACATCCTGTGTGAAAAAAGAGAGACAGACAGAAGAAGAGAGTCCTTCAGAAAATATTCCTTAACTACGTTCAGTTTGATAGAAAGAATGAGAGATTCTTTGGAAGGGAATCTGAAGAGGGTAGAAGTGGAAATGAAAGTGATAAAGAGAGAGAGGGAGAGTTGCTGACAGAATTAAAGATGGGAAACTCCGCTCATTATTCAGCAGGCCCTTCAGATCTCAAACACTGTCAAGACTCTTCTGTATTGAATGAAGATAAAACAGGGGAAAATAAATTTGGGAATGAGAATTTCTTCAGATCCATAGAAAAGTAGACCAGCCAAGTGCCAATCAATAAAACTAGAACTGTACTGAAAAAAAAATCCCCAAACATTAACCACTTGGAAAAGAAACTGTACAAGTACAGAAGGATGTGAGTCAGTGTTATCTCCTCAGTTTGATGTGATTAAATTTGTTTATTAATTCAAATTAGGTTTTTAATTAAATAGAGGGCATGGAGCCAAAGTGCCTCTGATTGTCTCAAGGCATCCTCCTTGTCACTCCAGAGTCCCATGCACACATGCAGAAAAATCCTGAAAGTTCCCAAGACAGCTGCATGTGTGAATAGAAAAATCTGAGATTTTCACCCAGTCTTAACCCCAAAACTACTATACTGGCTCTCTAGTGTTTTTCTCACCCCCATCCTTCTATGAAGTGACTTGTAAAGTGCAGGAAAACTTCCTGATGTGAGGAATGACTAAAAATGTAAGTCAGGAAGGTAGGTAAGGAATTTTCTGGGCAGTGTTATCCAAAACCTCTCTGGCAATTTCAGAGTTGCATGTGTGAAAAGGGCTCAGAACATGAAAAACTCTGGCTCTCCAGTGTTTCACACATGGGTCAGAAAGCACAGTCAAGTATTCAAGCAGAGAAAGTCACCAGAGATTTCACCTTCTAATAAAGTTAGAATTTTACACTCATGGCTAAATGACCAACATGTCTTTCTGATTGTTCCTGGTGTTGTGGGAACACTTCAGTGAAAAATAACTTTGATCGAGAATCAACCTATTTTATATAAATCACTTAATGTGTGGCAGCACAGCGGTGCAGCTGGTTAGTTAGCATGTAGCATAGCAAGAAGGTTGCTGGCTTCGACTTTCCATTTCGGTCGGTGTCTTTCTGTGTGGAGTTTGCATGTTCTCCCTGAACCCGTGTGACTTTTTTCTGGGCACTCCAATTTTCTGCCACTGACCAGAAACGCTCATTAGGCTAACTGGTGACTCTAAATTGCCCAAAGATGTGAGTGTGAATGGTTGTCTGTCTCTTTGTGTGGCCCTGTGATTGGCTGGCAAGTAGCATCTGCCTCTCACTCAATGACAACTGGTACAGGCTCCAGCACCAATGACCCCAAACTGCTTTTCGAAGGAATAAGGGCTGAAACTGACTGTTTTGATTCAGATTATGCCAAATGCGCTCCCATAGATAATCAAGGTGCATAATCCATCCTCTTCCTGCTGTGTACCTAGCTTTGCACCAGGATTGCGCACAATCTAGAATGCAAAATGTCGACCTGCATGGCCAAAACCATTATGGCAGGTTCACACTAGATGTATGGGTGAATACGCATGCATGGTCCAGTTCGTGGACACTATGGCTTTCATATCAGGCCCTTGTGTGTGCTGCATTGTGGCTGCATCTTCCTACTGTCACAGCTCTATTTCTCAATATCACCCCAATAATAAGCTTCTATTGATAGTCACATACCAGCTGGATTGAGGAAAATATGGCTCTTTATTTTTCATTTTCCTGTCTGTTGTGGCCAAGAAACACACACGGCTTGCGCTGGCAGTCTGAAAGCTCTGACTTGAGACCATGCTTGCTGAAATGAAAATAAGTGCTGCCACCATGCAAGTAAACTGCATCCAGTGTGAAAAGCCCTTTTACACCACATGCTTTCAGACAACAGCCTAATATATTTTTATTTTCATAGGGACAAGGAGTGTAAAAGAAGAGCTCTGGGGCTTTGGGTGATGCCATTTTTTTGTGCATTGAGAAGAAATTTGTCAACAGATTAACCATGCTGAGGCGGAAAGCTGGTGCTGTGCTGATTGATGGTTCACCGCACAGTCAGCGGAAATGTTTAGCTCAGTATGAGTCATATCAGTCTGGTCGTCTTCTGAAGAAAAGCTCCAGAGTTTACTCTTGTCCTTAAAGTATGTCTTTCCTTGATGAGTAAAGGACTATTTATTCAGCTGAATTATAAAATCTTGAAAATATTAATACAAACACCTCCTGGTAACTTCTTATTTAAAATTAAAGTGTGATATTGTGAGCTTCAGCTCCATGAAGATACACAAGAATCTGCAAAAACATGGAAAGGCCTCAGGTCTATTACTTCACAGCTCTGACCAAATTGATTTTAACATTCTGACTGGGGTTGAACTAAAGTAAAACAAGATTCTGCATTTAACAAGCAACACACTGTCCACAAAGACAGCAAACTTTCCATCTTCACAAACTCCAAAACCTCATAAACGTTAAACAAGCTCCTGTTGCCTCTGCCTGTGTATCCTCGGATGACTTCAAAATCTGATTTTTTTTGGGCTTTAAGGTAAAACAACGTGGTTCCATCTAAATGCTTGTGCAGCAGTGTGTGAGTAAAATGTTAGTCTGAAGAACAATGTTTGAAACACCGGGGGAAAGCTTCAGTCCAAACTACAAGAGGGCTGTGGAGCAGGAACTCTCAGCTGACTGTGGAGCGTTGAGTGATTTTACAAGGAGCAGCAGTGTGTGCAGAGGTACGTAGCAGCACCGTGGAGAGCTCCTCTACTCTTCTCAGAGCTCAACACAGAAAGCTCACTTACAAGCAGCAGCAGACCAGCTGCCTACACAACAATGGGATTCATGCCTCAGTGTTGAATGTTCAGTTATTTTCCAGGGACAGGTGATGTATCAGCCTTTTTCTAGCAGGGTGAATGGATCTTAATCTCTACTCTATCTGAGGTTGAGATCAGGGAAAGCACAGTTACTTTGTGGCACTGGTTTATTCTCAATCACTCAAAGGATTCAAACCAAAGACCCTCCATGCAGACCCTGCAATTTACCTCCAGGCAATTGTAAGCCCTATAGAGTAAGCCTCAGCAGACACCAGATATACCACATCAAGGTGAGAGTCGTGCAAAAATAGCCCAGAAGAAAAAATGTTAAAGCTCCAGTGAGAAGGAAACAAACTGTCCAAAGAAGGCTAATTTATGTATTTCCTGACGTTGTTCATTATCCTATTCTTCCCTATTAAAAATTTTCATACCCAACTTTGGAAAAGAAGAAAACCAGAAGAGCTCTGAGAGCACAAACCCAGGCCAAGGTATTTCTGACATGTGTAAAACTGCCTTATCGTGCAGTATTAACAAATCCTTTAAATGATTTTGGGATCCGGATTGGGATCACTACTAAAATCAATTCACTTCTTCTTTTGACCAGGACAAACATTCCCTGAAGATACATCAAAATCCATACAGAACGTTTTGAATTATCACAGACCAGCACAGTGACAGACAGACAGAAAAATAAACATACAAATGCCAGCAAAAGCATAATCTCTTCGGTGGGGGTGATAAAAACAGGCTGTTTAGAAAATGTTTAACTACCTACCTGAAGGCAGGAGTGACAGAAGTAACTGATAATAACAAAGAAAATCACAAAGAAAAGCACAAACCCCAGCCAAGGCACTTTAAACACTGTCCGGTGAGTTCTTGTCAAAAATACGGAAAACTGCCCCAGTTGCAGCAAATCCATTAAAAAGTATCTGGACCTGGATCACCGACAAAATCGAATCCATTGGTCCTTCACTGATTTCTGACCAGTCCTGAAAGTTTCATCAAATCAGTTGATCCATTTTTGAGTTATCCTGTTCACAATCAAACTATCAAATGGCAGCAACTACAAAACCTCCACAGCATAGGTAATAAATCTCCTCAAATCTCTTTTTCAACAGAGGCTCAATAACAAGTGTTCGTGTCATTAGGTTTCATGACAAGCTAAAAAAAAATGCTTAATTGAGCTTTGTTAACACCATGTTCAAATGGCTGTTTTTCTATTATTTGAACCCTCATGTTGTGTAAAAAAAAAAAAAATCACACATCAAACACAAAACAGAAAATTAACACAACAGATAGTCTGTTCCACACATCTGCTGGATACAGTTTCAATTCTGCAACATCCGATAGAAAGCAATGAGAAAGGCAGAGCTTTCAGACAAAGAGGAAGGTGTTCAAATAAGTTAGAGGCATGCAGTCACTTCTCATTTTTAGCACAACTGTCCCACACTCAGAGCTTCAGCCTCTTTGCTCTTAAGATGAACTGAAAAGCCTGTTCATGTCCTGTGTCATTGCATATGAATAAATATAAATATATATAGATATACTTTAAATGTGCATTTGTTTCTTATAAAAAAACACAACACGCCCTTCTGAGCCTAAATGATGAACTGTATTATATAATATTGTTCTTCATTTGTTTCATGTTTCCCTTTTTTTTTTTTTTTTACATATTATCTTAACTGTAAGAATCTAAGAAAGTCAGACTTTTCCAAGTTTTACTTTTCTCTTAATCTTTGAAATTTACGTTATGTGTCTTTTTACATTATTTTGCAGTGAACAGTTATAACGCTATTTATCCAGTATTAAAGCAAAGATCTTGCAACATATATTTCTTGATCAACTTCAATCCTGTTCACTTAAGAAAAAAAAATCAAAACTAGCCCAGGGCAGAACAGAGACAGTAGTAGAAGAGTTATTGACAACATGGGGCAGAGCAGTGCTGAATTTACTAATTATATGGAAGCTATGTTCTCACGTTGACGGGTATTTTTAAAAATATTGTAAACTACGTTTTAGGTCCCTGAAAATGTATACTTTGGAAAGCTCCTGCCAAGGTGAAGATTTTTTGAAACACCATTTCATGTGTGGACAGGAAAAACTGTGTTTTAGGGCTAAAATGTCCCACTCTGCGCCGCCCTCTCCTCAGGGTGATGCCACATTCTCACTGTTGTTTACATGTGTTGCTGCAGACATTGCTGTACTTTTGTTGTTTTAAATACTGATAACTGGACTGCTTACATGCTCACACATATTTTCTGCCCCTCCCTCACTGAGATGCTGGTTTAAAAACACTCTATACAAATGCTGCCAACATTTTGGACGAGACCCCGTGTTATTGTTAAAAAGTGACCGTGTTGACTGATGGACACTTGTGTTTGTGGCTGCTGTGAATTGTTGTTGCAGTTGAAACCAACAAAAGAAACCACCAATTTTTTAATAACAGGATATGATCAAAATCATCAATGTCTTGACATGAAATATTAACAAAGAAATATTTACTAAACCCTTCTGCTATCACCAGTTAACACAGTCACGAGTTAAACCGCAGCACCAGTCGGACATGGTGGTAAGAATGGATATAAAAATAAAACAGCTTTTACTTAAAAATTGCCCAAAAAAATTACATATCATGGATACAGTTACAGGGTAATAACAGCGCATTTATAGGTTTCTTCTAAATTGTGTGGACGGGGATTTTTCTGGAACAGAGGAGGAAAACCTCAGTTTTCAAAAGTGAAGATAAAGACCAGGATTGAGGCAAAAATATGTGCTCTTTAGGACCTTTTACAGGAAAGTATAACACTTTTTAAAGACTTTAAGGCCCTACATTTCCACTTTTCCTTAAAGTCTGATTCAAGATTTTTTAAGGAGTTTTTAAGGATCTGCAGGAGCCCTGAAAGAAGAACCATAACAAAGGGTACTGCGGGGTTTAAAGTTAAGCATTGTAAATATGTCCATTACATGAACAATCAACCTAACTCTGTTTTATTACAGCTCATTCTGACCTTAAATTTACAACGCTTGAAGCTCTTGATCCCTACAACAGCAGTGTTCAGTGTCTATGCAGGATTTCTCTTTACTAGACCACAGCTTGTTATCTAAAAACTGAACAGATGAGCACCAGCACAATTTTCTTTGACCAGCCCTGAGCTGCAGAAATGACATAAAATTATAGATAAAACTGAAATAAACAAATGAATAACTAACTCTTTGACATATTAGTGGTAGCTCAGTTTGGTTATCCTGAGCTGTCTGAACCTGAATCAGATTAATCCTTTCCAAAGTTTATTTTGAAGTACAAGAACATATGTGAGCTAAATTCATGCTAGGGAAACAGTCGCTCAGCTAGTATAGACAATACCTTGATAATACCTCTAAGGAATTTGTGTGCCCTTTTCCTTCTATTTCTATCCACACACCTTTTTTTATAATCAAAGGCTGAGATACCCATGAGGGCAAATTTGTTTCACATTATTAACATGTAATGTACAAAAAGTTCCAAGTCTCACAGAAGTTGACATAATACAGTGATTAAAGACATAATGTCAGTCCAACTGTCAGTCTTTTCCCGAATAATTCAGCAGTTAATGAGTCCTGAGGGATCCCGTTGCAGCCTTAGCAGTGACCTTAACAGAGTTCAGACATGGTTGGAGGTCATTCTAACAAAGAGCCACCTAATTATTTCAACAAAGGAACAAGTTAACATTGATTGGAGCATCGGTGCAAATTAAGCTCTGTCTTAATTGGCAATCTAAAACGGGCAGAGTCCTTCAGTGCCCACTCTTTTATTTAACTTTTATCTGAGCAAAGGTGCTTTCTTCTTCCCTCAGCATGGGGCAAATCAGAATCTAATGAGGCATACAATAAGACAGAGATCATTCAGAATTTCAGATCTAAACATACTTTATTTCCATGTGTTGTGTGCATTTTATGAGAACCCAGCAGAGATGGTGTTTGCCCAGTGGACTTAGAGCATCAGTCAGTTTGAGGCTGATAAAAAAAGAAGACAGTACATATGTTGGCATCTTGCTAACTAGGGCTTAAATTATTAATAAATCAAAACTGGTGCCTTTCATGTTTCCATTTTAGAGGCAGTCTGAGGGGAAACACATAAAAAAGTAATCAGTGAGATGATTGAGATAACTTTGTTGGTGTGTTGAGTTATGTAACACGCAGTTTTTGACATTCAATAATCCATTATCAGAACTTTAAATCAAGAAAGTGACATCAGTTCACCAAAAACTGCTCCATTTTACACTCTAATTTGTTGTAAGTGAACAAAACAGCACTGTTTCTGTTTCGCTGCTACCTGTTGTCACTTTGGCCCTGACCTGACCTGAGGTGAACAAAGCCATTTGAATGTCTGTGACGTTGGCAGATTCAGTTAGAGATGACAGAGATGACAGCATTAAATGGTGGAAATATCTTTGTTACAGTGGATTTTGGGGTGAAGGCACAAGAACATCATTAATTTGAAATATAAGTTCTAAGCCTTCTTATATCACTCATTAAACCAGCTGCAGGAGACTGTTGCTTAACACACAGTTTTACACATAAACTGGGAGCTGTTGATGTTATTTGGTCTGTTATTCTGTCATCAGTCTGCAGAAATACAGATGAAGAGCTATAAACTCAGCTGCAGAATGATGAGAGTCTACACATTCACAGGAACACTGGAAAAAAACATGAACATAATTTTAAATAAATCAGTGGCCAATAATTGCATTGATGTCACAGTTTAGTAATGTAAGTTGTTTTATTTTTTCACAGCAACCCTGACGAATGAATACTGTAAAATTATTGTACAGTATTGTAAAATCACAGTAAGTTAATGCAGTAAATGCACATATGAAAGCATTTTACAGTATAGCACTACAACACTTACTGTAATTGTACAGTGACTGTGCACAAGACTGCTGTAAAATTACAGTAAAGCATTGTAAAAACAGTCTTGTATAGTAAAATTACGACAGATTACTTTATGAAAATTGAATTAATGCAATTTTATGTGATTTCTGCTGTTTTGAAGACTTAAAAAATAGACCTATTATTGTCAAACACGATAACTGTACTTAAAAAAATAATCAGTTTAAGAAAATATCTGTAATTATTAGGTATGATTTTTGCATTTTAGAACTATAAACATTACCTACAAACAGGCACAACTAGCATTAATTGTAATGGCACTAACAGCTTAAAAACAGGAGGCATTTATTCGTATGAATGTTCTTAAATCTTCACTGAGACAATGTCCATAACTTCAAAGTACTTCATTAAAACGTGTCCAAGTTGTACTTGTTTTGAACACATCTGGCAAAATATGCACATTTTTGGTCCATCTGCAGTAAGCTGAAATTTTTACACAGTGGATGTGTCTTATCCATACTGTCTGCCTGGTGTGAGTTTTCTTATCCTCTCTTGTAGCCTTACTCCAGTAGTTCTTGACCTTCAATGTTTTTACACTATCCAAAAGGGGATAAGGACTTTGGGGCAAACATTTGGAGCCCCACAAGTTTGAGAATGAAGGAGGAGGCATCCCTAAAAACAGGGTCACAACAGTCCAAGACAGACAAATTGATGGCCATAACGGTTTGTTGTCTGCCAAGCGCTGAGTGATCAGTTTTGCTTCAGAAGAGGAGAACGTGTTTGTGGCCTTAGCTAACTAGCAGGTGTAGCAATGTGGAATTTTGAAAGTGGATTTGGGGTCCAACCAGATACCAAATGTTCAGTATATTTATGTAGGGACTCTATCCGTGCAGGGACATGTCAAGAGATTAAATAAAATAACATGTTTTTGGATTTGTTTGAACTAATAAACCAGCTAAAAATTATATAGGGCATGTTCTACTGATCAAATACTTATCGCAGGATTATCCCAGCTCTATGTGCAGTGTGGGCACAGCATTATCGACAGCACAAAGATGGGTGCTACCGCTGGTTACAGTAAATGCAAAATTGTTGATTGATATTCCAAATAAAACTTGACGTAAGTAAGAGTCACGTAAGTTACAGACAAAGGGGACGGGCACGATGTTATGCCGTGGGCACGTAAAGTCGACATCATCTGTAAATCAGCGGGTTGACCCAGGTGTGATGTTCTCACTGAAGCTGATCGGAGGCGAGCCGATGAAAACCTGTGTTGCTTGCAGGGTCAGTCAACCCGGGTCGAAATGCCAATAAACCCTTTCAAACTGCCGACAGGAACTGATGGTTTAAACAGGTTTTTTGGCCAGTCTGAAAAGGGTAATACAGACGCGAAGCACACTGAGCGCACATCCAGATGCCAAGGCCGGCTGGAGTCCACACACCTACACCAAACTTTTCCCTCCCTGCTAGCATTTTCCTAACTCTGTAAAAACTCACCATTTTCTTCCTTTCCCTCTCTGTCTCTTAGCGTGATCAAGGGTGCACACTTGGGAACTCTAATCATTTATCTGCATACATTTACACAACTTTAAATCGTTCCTACCTTTACGTGCATCTTAGAGGCATCATGCTGCGTCCCGGTCTTGTGTTTGGATGAAAAACCAGAGCGAATAATTTCCGGTTCCTATAAACGTAATCTCGCGGGAATTTATGCTCACGACTAGAGACAGAGCAGTTTTTGTGGTTTTTGAGTTTATATGCCTTTTCTTAAGGAAATACAAATCATAAAAAATATGAATAAAAATGTATTAAAAATGATGATTAAAGGGGTAGGTAAATAAAAGCATGAAATTTTTCAATTATGAAGAAAATACATGTTTGATCATAAGTTAATTACGCCCAGTGGGAGGGGCCTTAGCTTTAAAAGATGGCTACCTTGGCCTGCTGGGGTGAGTGGAGACTTGGTTACAGAGCAGGTAACAGCTCCCAGGTGAGATGAAGCTGAGTTATTGAGGAACTCTGTGGAATATTTCATGATTTTTCCCTTTGTTTTTGTAAATATTGTACATACCTTTTCCCCGTTACACTTTTTTGTGTTTAAGTTTCTTACACTGCCAGATGGGAGGCCGGCATAAATAAACAACACCAAATGCATTCTTCTGACTCTGCCTGTGTTTTTGAAAGTTTTTGGGTGTTTAAAAGATGGACCCTGCGACACTAACATCTTCAGTATCAACATCAGCAAGTTTTGTCTTGTCCTAAAGCATTATAAGTTTGACTGACAGAGAACACAGATCTGAAACTCCAGACAACTGATGAACCACCATGACTATTATCTGAAAACCTGACAGTTGAGAGCTGTTGTTTTCTGTCTGTTTCTTAAATCACCCCACAAACATTTGGGCGCACATATTCATCTACACACTGTCACACACACAATCGTTGCCATTTGTTAAAGTGATTCATGAATAGGGGTAAAGTGAACTGATGACTCGTAGCAGCCCTCATGTCATTTAAGGATCCTCCTTTTCTTTATTCACCGCTCTACACAAACACACACATACACACGAACATAAAACCAACCATTCATATCCACTCCCATGTTATCCATTTTCATTTGGAAAATTTATACCTTGTGCTGTGGCTGCTGCCAGCCCTGCTTTAAATCCATACGCTGATTCACAGCTGATGCACACCAGTATTGCTGTTGTTTTCTTGCTCTGACTGCTGGTTCAGGGGTTTATTACAGGGGAGTGACATTTCTTTCAGAGGGTCAGTGGGCTTATTACTGAATGTACAGTAAATCCTCACAATGATTGACAGAGGATCATGTCTGAGCCAGCTATAGTCTACCCATAGATGCAATTTCATGCTCACGGCAACAGCTGGGATGTAAATACAGGGCTGTTAAAGTGTGTAGATGTTGTTCTGCCTATGAAATGCAGTTTTGTTTGGTTTTAAATAAATGGGTGAAGTAATTCAAAGAAAATGTTTCACCTTTTGTAGGACAAGCTTAATGGCCTTCTTTTCAAAACATAGACAAAAGGCTGGTTAGTTTCTCTGTCTCTCCTAATGGTGCATACAGCCAAGAAGCTCTATGGTAGCAAAAAATGAAGCAGAGGCAAAGGTACAGGATTCTCACTTCAAAGCATGTAAACAAAGGAGACAATCGTTCAGAGCAAAGCTGGGAATACCTGTATTCATAGTTTGTGCATAGTTGTCAGTGTTATCAGTCTCAGCCTTTGCTCCAAGAGCGCAGAGGTATTTCCAACATTGTCAGGTGAGTTATTGTCAGAAATGTGGAGAACTGCCCCATCTCACACTGTTAAGAAATCTTTGAAAAAGACCAAAATCTAATCCCTTCTCTCTTGTGCCATGACCAAAAATCCAACCAAATCCATTCATTAGTGTTTGAGTTATCAAGTTCACAAACAAACAAAGAAACTAACGAATGCAGGCAAAACATACCCTTCCTGGCAGAGGTATCCATTTGTTGTGATAAGCCTGAAATTGTGTCTCACCCCTTGATTGTTGAGAGAGGGAAAATGCATCAGAAATAGGGCCTAAGGAAGTCTAGTGTGTTGTCAGGCTAGCCCTCAAGCATTATTTTCACACTATTACTTTAAGATTAATTTATTAGAATAAAAGTACATCATCAGCATACTGTAGTATTTCACACTCATTGTGCCTTTTATGAAGTGTCTATGCCCCTTCTGTTGAGGAGAGGTGCTCCAAACACTAGTTTAGAAATACTTTAAATGCCCCCAAAAGACCCTTCCTACATCAAAGTAGTAATAGAGAGGAATTCAACGACATTGGGGACTCACTCTTCTGACTTTTAACTGCTCATAGTCATTAAAGCTTGTGCCAAATTGGTTAAACTGTATTTTTCTTGGATGTTCTGAGCTAATGACATGTCCTCTAACAAAGTCTTAAGTCTTTTGCAGAATTTGATCTCTTGACACTGTGTTTTAGGTTGTAAAAGTCTTACTTTAAAGACTGTACATGTTTATTTTAGTCTTTTTGACTGATCATATGTGTTTGTTCTATGCAAATTTTGAAAGTGCCTTGTTTAAATGTGTGTGTAATCTAATCAGCTTTGAGAAGATGGAGACATCAATGCCTTTTTGAGAATAAATAATGGTTTGGATTAATGATGATGAGAGCAGTAGTAGGGCCATTTGAGGCCTTCAGAGTGGCTGCAGAAGCAAATACTTGCATGAAATAAAAAATCAGTAGTTAATGAAGTCCTGATCATTACTTGATTTGTAAAAATATGTATAAATAACTTTTTAGTTGGACTGCAGACGGATCACAGTGCTTCCCATTCTTCTGAGAATGGAGCCTGGAAGTGATGTTTTCAATAATCCATTTACCTTAGTTTTCTTCTGACTTCCAGACATGAGGTGTGAGCTATGGTTTGAGCATGAAGGAGTGACTATCAAATATTGTCCGGGCTCACCCTCTGGGAGGTAAGCTATCGAGAAGGGCCTCCTAGAGGAGCCATATTCAGCATTAAAGAAGTCAAATGTGGTGAAGGCTTGTGATCATGCTGCCAACTCTAATTTCAGGTATTCCTGGCATGGTCACTGGAGAGAGGATCCTAAGAAAAGGCCAGACCACTGTAAGGATTATTCTGTTTATTTGCTGTTGAGAGGGAATGCCAAAGGATCTCCCCAGGATCCTCTTAACCCACAATATGAGGGTGTACGTGGTCTCATGCAACTGAACTAGCCCCTCTGCAACAAGTATCAACACCAGGCTAGTGTTCTGACTGCTGTCAGTTTTGAATCGAACAACAGAGTTTATGTTTGAATACAAATGTTGCTGAATGGTCGAGAAGAACGTGACACCTTTAATGCCTCTTTACAGAAAATGCCCTTTTTACCTCTGGGGTTTATTATGTAATGGCATGGATGAGTGGATATGAACATGGCGGGTCAAAAACACACAAACCGTCACGGGCAGGGCAACTTCACAAACATTTATGGTAGCTTAGGTCACACTTTCATTTAACTGGCAACTCAAAGGGAAGGCTTTAGGTTATGGGCACACCGGCTTGTTGAATTGGGCTTCACCCTTTGCCTGAAGAGCAGCATAACTGCCATATCAAGGAGAGGTGACGGGTTGTATTTTTCTTGCATGACCAAAGTTCTTGGGGACAGTCGGCTTTCCTACTTTTACCATGAAATGTTTGCAAATCTTGGCAAAAATAGTCTAGAACAAGAAAAATAAAGAACCATATTTACCTTATTTCAGCTGGAATTTAAAGAGGGGCTAAAAGGGAGGAAAGCTGGGAGGATGCTAAGGGCCCATGACTAACAGGGGTCCCTTGACAATATTTTAGAATCACTATTTTTTAAGAAAATTATTTATTTTCTTTTTGCCAGTAACAGTAAGAACCTTTTTTTCTCTTCACAGACTAAAAAAATACCAAGCTTGTCTTGTTTATGATTGCAGTAAAGTAATATTAAGGTATATTTTGACTTGGTTAATTACCATAAAACATAATTTATCTAAAAAGATGCCTGTTTGAACATTTATTGGAGGATTTTAGTTTTGTTCATGCTTATGCTGTACCTAATACCATGTTAAAATGTCAGGGTCTCTGGAGAAAACAGGCTATAGATCAAGACAAGCGTATAAATCTTCTGCAAAAATCTTGAAAAGGTTAAAAAGATCAGAGAACCAGAGGACTGATTATATGATAAATAATAATAATAGCAGAAAAACATTTTAAATGCTGAAGATGGTCCAAATGCCAGAAAGTTCTCCTTAATTGAGTTTAATTAAACTTTTAATCCATTATTTCAGTGACACTGTTTTTTATACTTATTTTGGTCTTTTAACCGAATAACTTGGTTGTCATATTTAAAATTGGTCCATTAAAAATATCTTTTGATCAATTTTCTTTACAGTTGTTGATACAAGAAAATGTGCAGAGCTGGTTGGGGATGGGGCCTAATCTGGTGTCTTTTCATGGGGCCCAAAATTTCTGGCAGCACCCCTAGTTATGCATGTCAGTGCCAGTAGAATAAGTCACGGATGATATAGAAACTTTTCAATTGCATTTCCCTGTTGTGCCTTTCAAAGTAAGAGCTCAGTCTTCAGTTTCTGTGGAGTTACTCCCCAGGTCAGTTGTTCAACATATCAGGTCACTTGTGGAAAGCTTCACTGTAGCTCTTCTTAAATTTTCTACTGAAAGTCTTTGTTCAGGGCTAAGGCAGCACAGAGACTCAGCCACAACATGTGCACATACACGCCTGGTATGAATGCCACTGAGTCATTTGCTGAAGCTGGCACGGCATCCGCCCGCTGCATACAGTGTGTTTGAACCATGAAGGTGTCACGGCAGCCCTGGGCTCCAGAGGGAATGAAGAAAGCCATAAAATCTGGAATTGATGGAGTTTTTTAATGTGTCAAGAGTCATATCTTGTTATGGGCCCCTATATTTCCTACCACTGCCTCTGGGATACCATCGCTCCCTCAAATCAAACATCAGGTTTATTACATTGGCAGGAGGCTCAACAAAGGACATTTGAGCAATGTTGACTTTGACTAAGAGGCTTCATACTGCTGTTGCGGAAGAAAAAAATAATGAATGAGATTTTTTTTATTTATGACATGCAAACAAACATGGCTCTCAGGAGACCTCTGGGATAAAATCAGCCCTTTTCTTTATTAGAAGCTTGACAACCATATCTAGAGGCAGTAGATGCAACCTAAATACAGATTTAGAAATACACAGTGGGGCATACATTTGTAATGAAAAGGAATAAAAGCCACAGAGGGTTAGACTGGGGTCAAAAGGAACTTCAGCATAAACACAGAGCGGGATGCAAAACAAGAGATGAACAGGCACTTATCTCAAACAACATCGGGTCCTGCATTTGCATTTAGCAAAACACATTTCAGTGTATGTGTGCTTGCATGCTCTCATACCACACACACATTAAATGTCACTGGTAATAGTCTTTTTTTACATCTTTGAGTGTGACATTTAAAAATCTTTGGAATGGCGAGGCTCAGTTGCCCCAGGGCGGCACAGCGAACATTGAGAGCTGCCTCGCTATTGTTTGCAATTTTAATTGCTAATTTTATAGCGGGGGACAAGATTAGATTTGGGTTTTAATTTTTCAAAGGGAGTGAAAAAAAAACTGTGGAGCTTAAGCTCCCCGGCAAGGAATTCAACTCTGGCGTTCATTGTGGGGGGCATTCAGAGCTGTGCAACAATAAATGAGTCAGCAGAACAGAGCATCATTAGAGGAGAGAGATCTGAGCTCCAAAAGGAGGATCTCATTCCAAATTTCAATCCATTTCCCAAATATTATATTAATGCAAGTTAGAATAGGCCAAACAACACTGAGAGTGAGCAAGGCAGAACGAATGTGAAGTTTGAACTGCCTTACTTCAACACTTTTACAAGAATTCTGAAGTTTCAACAAAAGAAGGAAACACATGAAAGTTGTCCCACAAACTCTGGTTTTTCCTTGTTTTACCTCAAAAGAGCTCAGGACTTTTTTCATCCATGTGAGTCAGCAAAGGCAATTAAAGACCAACCATTCACTAACTAAAGCCGACTGCAGGCGAAAGATGAAAATGGTTTAACAAAATGGTTTCCAACACAGCAAGTCATCTCCCCTTTTTTGTCTGCTCATGAACAAAGTAGAGCTACAGTCTTTAAAATAATGAGTGAGGAAGTGGAGCTGGCCATCCAAAATTAGAGAACTTGTCTGGAGTGAAATTCAAAAAAGTTACAATGAGGAAACAGTAATGAGCGTGGAATCATTTCAACAAACGAGACCCTTCAAACGCTAATGTTTTAAACTGTATGTTATTTCAGGCTGCATACATTGGGAGGAATTGCCAAGCACTAATATGACATAAATCAACCGTGATATAATCTTAATTACAACTCGGCTGTTATCTAGTATTAACAGGACGAAGAGGTAGGACTTCAAGTTTAAGCCTCACCTTAAGCGACCTGTGCTTGAAGTATTTCAAAGCCGTCTTCGGAAATGGAACATGATTCGAGGCTTCACAACATGATCAGAGCGTGATTACCCGATAATGAAAATTGCATTAATTAAGGAGGGTTTCATAACACACAGTAATGAGAGAGTTGCTTCAAAAATCTCATCTCAAATATGAAATGTGAACGCTCCAGCAGGAAAGACCCAACATGAATATTTTACCACTATCTGGGATCCTTTGAAGTAATCTAATTTTGCACGGAGCAGACTTGGCAGGGAGATTAACATCTTAAACTTGTTATATTTGGTTGCCTGATAAGCACCCACGTTGCATGAAATATGAATATGTAAAGCTACCAGAGAGTGATGAATGCGCTGTGTGGATATTGTTTTACCAGTGTGAGCACAGTAGTTCATTACAGCTGAATTAGTCCTTTCTGTTGCTTGACTTATGAATTCCTGAGAGTATTGAAAGTTAATGCTGTTTCTCAGTCTCATGGTGAACTCTCTTCATTGGCACGTGCTGTGACCATGATGTATATGGTATCTTACCTAAAGCTTAAACAAGCAGAGTGTTATTAGTATATAAGGTCATACTGAATTGTTGTCCTCATACAACTTTCTAAGAGCACAAACATAAATGTATGTAAATCCACTTTTAGACAATTCCCTCTGTTCAATGTGAAAGTTTTAATTTTGGATTGAAAGCAACACAGATATTGATCATTTGAATCATGTGGCATTTTTGTCATAATGAGGTGATTACTATAATCAGTCATGGTTAAAAAGGTGGGAGAACTAGAACTACCTTCTTGTGGTTATATGCCTGTGAGGGATATGTAAGAGCCAGTGGGTGTAAGTAAAGTAAGGGGTCAAGAGTGGCTGACGTGGTTTTTGGAGTTAATGTGACTTACAGGAAACTCTTGAGCAAGGGCTGAAAATGAGACCTTATGACCTTGACCTCTGAGTGAGTTAGCACTTTAGTACATCTGGTTCCCAAGATCGAAAGTATATGGGATTGTACAAAAGCCTATGGATAATTACCTGAAATAAGGTATGTGATAAAGGCAAGTAAAAAAGGTTTCACCGTTTCCTTTTGCAACATAAAATGCATCTGATCTTGCCTTGCTTTTGAATCTTGAAACATTATTGTGATTTTAAAAGCATGGTTGCTCGCAAACTGCTAAAAAGGACTACAAAAATGGCCGAGGCCCTAAATGCAATCATCATTGTTTTTAATAAATAATGATACATACATCATAGCCACAGCCATGGGTAGCAACTTCATCAGGTCATTTGTTAAGAGGAACAAGGGTTTACCGTGTGACCTTATCCATTGGCGGTGTGGTCACTGCACACCATGTTGTAGTTCTGTAATAGTTTTTTACTCTCACTGATTAGAATTAAGCTTAAAATTTGTTTAAGTTAGGTTTTTTAGTGATTATTGTCATGATGTAAAATCAGTCAAGTTTCACAAATGTTTGCTCAGCAACGAGCCAAGAACACAGTTGGAAATCCCACTGACGTAAAGTTGAGAGAACACTAACCAACTTGTAGATTGGCCAACAAAAATACATCACCCTTGCACCACTCTATGGCCCTGATATTTGACCTGTGACCTCCAGAATCAAATTTGTACATTCTTCAGTCAGATTGAAGGTTTGTGTTCAATCTGAAGGTAATCTCTGGAAGCATTTTGAGATATCAAGTTCATAAGCAAGGGATAACCATGACACCCAAGAGCTTTTCTCCTTCATTCTAAAATGTCACCAATTCATCAAGGACCAGGGAAGAATCCCAATTGTACCCCTTAGCCCTTCCCCTTCATCTTACCGATCCACCTACCCCTTACCCTAAGCCATCTGTTTTGAGGGCCAAGGGGAAAGGGTGAAACATGCTCCTGAGAAATGAGATGCCACTCGATTCCCATTACGTCATCACCCAGAGCCGCTCGCTGGCTGTGTTGTAGGCAGGTGCGACAATAGTTGTAGCTACACCTGCGAAAGATAATTGTTATAATGAAAAACTTTAAAATACGACCAACAAATCAAAACATGATTAATATTTACTTGATAATTTACAAAACCCAAAACCAGTGAAGTTGGCACGTTGTGTAAATCGTAAATAAAAACAGAATACAATGATTTGCAAATCCTTTTAGACTTATATTCAATTGAATACACTGCAAAGACAAGATATTTAATGTCCGAACTCAGAAACTTTATTTTCTTTTGCAAATAATCATCAACTTAGAATTTAATGGCAGCAACACATTACAAAAAAGTTGGCACAGGGGCATTTTTACCACTGTGTTACATCACCTTTCCTTTTAACAACACTCAGTAAACGTTTGTGAACTGAGGAGACCAATTTTTGAAGCTTTTCGGGTGGAATTCTTTCCCATTCTTGCTTGATGTACAGCTTAAGTTGTTCAACAGTCTGGGGTCTCCGTTGTTGTATTTTACGCTTCATAATGCGCCACACATTTTCAATGGGGGACAGGTCTGGACTACAGGCAGGCCAGTCTAGTACCCGCACTCTTTTACTACGAAGCCACGCTGTTGTAACACGTGCAGAATGTGGCTTGGCATTGTCTTGCTGAAATAAGCAGGGGCGTCCATGAAAAAAATGTTGCTTGGATGGCAACATATGTTGCTCCAAAACCTGTATGTACCTTTCAGCATTAATGGTGCCTTCACAGATGTGTAAGTTACCCATACCTTGGGCACTAATACACCCCCATACCATCACAGATGCTGGCTTTTGAACTTTGCGCCTATAACAGTCCGGCTGGTTCTTTTCCTCTTTGGTCCGGAGGACACGACGACCACACTTTCCAAAAATAATTTGAAATGTGGACTCGTCAGATCACAGAACACTTTTCCACTTTGCATCAGTCCATCTTAGATGAGCTCGGGCCCAGCGAAGCCGGCGCATTTCTGGGTGTTGTTGATAAAAGGCTTTCGCTTTGCATAGTAGAGTTTTAACTTGCACTTACAGATGTAGCGATGAACTGTAGTTACTGACAGTGGTTTTCTGAAGTGTTCCTGAGCCCATGTGGTGATATCCTATACACAGTGATGCCGGTTTTTGATGCAGTACCGCCTGAGGGATCGAAGGTCACGGGCATTCAATGTTGATTTTCGGCCTTGCCGCTTACGTGCAGTAATTTCTCCAGATTCTCTGAACCTTTTGATGATATTACAGACTGTAGATGATGAAATCCCTAAATTCCTTGCAATAGCTCGTTGAGAAATGTTGTTCTTAAACTGTTTGACAATTTGCTCACGCATTTGTTCACAAAGTGGTGACCCTCGCCCCATCCTTGTTTGTGAATGACTGACCATTTCAGGGAAGCTGCTTTTATACCCAATCATGGCACCCACCTGTTCTCAATTAGCCTGTTCACCTGTGGGATGTTCCAAATAAGTGTTTGATGAGCATTCCTCAACTTTCTCAGTCTTTTTTGCCACTTGTGCCAGCTTTTTTGAAACATGTTGCAGGCATCAAATTCAAAATGAGCTAATATTTGCAAAAAATAAAACAGTTTACCAGTTCGAACATTTAATAGCTTGTCTTTGCTGTGTATTCAATTGAATATAGGTTGAAAGGGATTTGCAAATCATTGTATTCTGTTTTTACTTAAGATTTACACAACGTGCCAACTTCACTGGTTTTGTGTTTTGTAAAAATTACTCATAATTATGCGCTTCCTTCGGTCTCCGCTCTGCCTTCTTGTCAGCGGCACGGTGCATTATGGGAAATTCTCATACCCCTTATTTCAAGTGAGGTCTCGGTCTGTCTTCCTTTCAAGGGCCTTCATCTTAGCCCTTCCCCTGAGCCCTATGGAGAATTGGGACACCCCTTCACTAGATGTGAACGCGCAAAACCAAGGGGTAAGGGGGAAGACGAGGGCTAAGGGGTACAATTGGGACGGACCCAAAATCTCTCTGTCTTAATGTTTGGACTTGCATGGAAACTTCTGCCTGATTGACACTACCTACTCTCCATCAGCTCAGACATTCAAGGCTATGGAAGTTTTTTTGCAAACAAAATAAATAATGTTTAAGGCAATGTCTTGGTTGTAGTGAGACTGGCATTTCTGTGAGTGCCTTAGAATTATGTGTGATGAAGAGCGTGTACAAGAGGGGTATCCTCCCAGGCAGAATGTTTCTCTGACTAAACTACGCAAAAAAGATAATGACAGCTCCCAGGGTAAAGACATTTGGTTCAGAAAAGGCATTTAAAATGACATGGTGAAGCATTTCCTTCACCACAGCATTAATGTGAGTCCTGATATCATATCCACATATCCATCCAATTTATCCCCAGCCACATGTAAGAGTAGAATCTGTGCTAACTTCTCGTTACATAGGTAAAAACTCATGTTCACATTTCTGTTAGGTAAAAAAAATAATGTTGACAAATATTGCAAATATATGCTTTAGATATGAGTCCAGAGAGAGACCCAATTAACTCCCTCTTATTGTGAGGAGACCCTGCAGAGCTGACTGTGGCGAGAGGAGAGGAAGAGGAAGGACGTCACTGTACTGTGATCAGACTGGTGAAGAAGGGGTTAAACCTCTATGACACTGTCAGCAGTATTTATGTTTGTAAATCACTTGAGTTATTTCTGGATATAAATAGTAATATTCACAGATTTGAACCTGGTTTCAGGTTTTCTTTTTGTCCTCATGAAAAAAATCACAGCAGAAGCAATAACACCATAGAACAAGTTTGAATTTGTAGTGTTTGCAGCGCTCTTGTCATTATTAAACAGTTTTGGTTAATATTTGCCAGTGTCATGCCATATGTCTTTATAATAAGGGCAGTATTTATTGGTAAATATAGAGCGGGAAATAATCTCTGTAACAGAAGATTATTGAGATCCTAACTCGGCCAACAATACTGGCAGGCTGATTTTTATTTTCAAAATTTTCATCATATTTTATTTTCCAAGAAATGTGGATTCAGAATTCAGAACTGTTAAGAGCCGGAACCATTAAGCAGAACTGGACCTGGAATCAAAAAAATGCAACAGTACCCAACTCTGGTCATGGGTTGGGGCAGGGGTCTGCGGTACACAGGTCCAGATGGATGCAGATTTGACATTGGGAAATGTACAGGTAGCAGGTTGGGTTGTGGCTATAAGATGTGCGAGTTGGAAAAATTGGACCAGTGCAGGACTCTGCCACTAATTGTGAAAAAAGGGAGAGACTGCGTTGTTTCAACTGCACTAAGCATTTCTAACATTATTTTTGATTTGTCAGGATGTTTGCCTTTGGAAACGGTGTGTTTGCTGTAACACCACACATCAGGCAATCACTACAGCAGGCTGATTACTCATCATGCTGTAATGAATGACAGCATTAACATATTGTCTTTCCAACACTAAAACACAAAGGAAAAATGACAGAAGAGAGAACAAGGGCAAATCTAAACCAAGAAAAAGACGTCATATTTGACTCTTAAACCTTTAGTAGGGGCAATAAGAGGCAGCTTCTCCTGCACAATGGAAGTGAGTCAGAGAATGACTAAGCTGAACCAAAGCATCAGAGATTTCATTACACAAATTATATTGGGACGGGTGCAAATTTGGCCCAGTCAGCTGTGTAGAAGGAAACACATCCCAGACTGGCAGAACAGATGAGGTGCAACTGTTCAACGTCTGGAACAACAATGCCTGTGAAGCATTTTTGTCTTGGATCACTGGTTCTTTATGAAAGCAAAATCCAAAATATTATAACCAAGGAGATGGAAAATAAACATGACAGAGGTGTAGATGGATTAAGATCGGAAGAAGGAAATAAAAGCAGTGATTAAGTCCAAGTATTACACTTGAGGTAGTGAGTAGGACATTTAGTTTGAGAGAGGATAACCAATAAGATGTTGATCCTGACCTTAGAGCTAGAAAAATGAAAAGAATTGTCTAGCTGTTCACACAGATGTTGTGGAAGCAGCTGTCCTGAACTGTTGATCTTTATTCATCTTAGAGCTTTAGCTTTAGACCAGAAGAGTGAGAGAGGTTAACTAAAACCAGGATGGAAAGTTGAGAGATGCTTTGCTCAGTTTGCTGGCTGAAAAAGAAAAAATAAGTGTAACAGAATAACACAAAGAAAAGAAAAACATCATCCATTTAGTGCTGATGCAAACACTTACTCCAATAAGTCCTCCACTATCGATTTCACAGCCGGGGAGACTTTGAGTTCGATACACAGAGTTATTCAGCACGACCATTCACTGTGACCATCTCAGCGAGAGAAAAATCAATTAAAGTTAAAAATCAAATCTCATTTAATTTTGCCAGACCAACACCTCCCCTCAGCAGGAAGTTGTAAAGAAGAAAGTGAAGGTTTGAAGGATGGAGAAGGAAAGGAAGGAATAAACAGGAATAAGAAGAGGTTTGAAAGAGAAAGACTAAAATTATAGAAAATACTGAATATGTGGGAGAAAAGGACAAGTGCTGTTAGATAAACAACGATCAATGATATAAGAAGATTCAGGAAGTGTTACCACAGAGTTCTGATAACTAAAACTGGAACTACAGCTTGGTGGATTTATGCCCCTGTGAGGAATACAAATGATAGAGAGCAAAAATAAAATGGTGGATCATCTGGCCTCTGACCTTAATTCCTCCTGAAATTAATTAGTGTATTGTCAAGTCATGGATGACATCTGTGCAACGTTTGACTGAAATTATCAAAAGAGTACTTGATATAAGAAGTTCACAAGCAAAACATGCTTAACAGGACAAAATACACTTGACCTTGTTCCTTGTTATTCAGTTTTGTAGACTGTTAAGGCATGCTCACAATCACTACCACTCAACACACATGTAGTTGTCATAAACTAAGTAGTCCTGATCCACCTGTATTCTCAGTCTGTCTGAGACATTCTGTTAGAGCTCCTGCCCCTCGAAGTCTCCTGTCACCACATTGGCCCCCTTTAGTTTAAAGGTCATCTCTTTTGTAACTTGTATTATCAACAACTCTGTATCATTGTAACAGGCTTAACAGCATTTACATGCTAATGGTAGCTTATAATTTACTAATGTTATAATGATGAAACATTTCTTGTTCTTCACTTACCAGACAATGTCAGGACTCTCAAGTTTTGATCTCAGGTGGGGTACAATGTGGGTATAATAGTTTATAAAGAATGGTAAAGGATTCAAATTTCAAATAAGTCATCAACCATCTCGATGCACTTATCGTATTTTAAAATTAAAATTGGGTTACTTAGTAGTCACAATTACCCAAGGGGTCTTATTATTTCTTTGCAATGTTAGTATATTATATCAAGTAATGATGCAAAATAATAATACAAATATTATTGTTCTTTTTTAACTATTTACCTCCAACATTTGACCATGCTCTTTAAAACTAAAAACGTGCAGTTTTTATTTTAATTATAGCCAAACATTTCTCATGTTCTAAGTATAACTATTAACTTAACTAACTTAGAATTGATGATTTTGTTTTAATGTAACCATAGTTTGTATGTCAATTTGATTAGGCTTTGCTTTACTGTTTAATGGTAGGTGTGGAGGAAGAAGAAGAATAAGCTTTTGTTGTTTCCTTTTGTACAATAATTACTTAAATTAATCAGTAGGCTGCAAAATCAAATGACGAGATAACTTACTGCACTCCTGTGATAAGGTACTCTCGTTGTGTGCGAGCAGTGTGCTTAACGCAATGAGCCTCTATTTCTTTAATGTCTTATGTCTCTTATGAGTTGTAGGTTGATTTTGCTGCATCGGTGGGTTAAAGAGACAGGGCCTTGGGCTTGTTTTTTTCCCTATGTCAGTCAAAGTAAAAGTTTTGGTGTCCAAATAGCTATCTTTCTTCTTTTCTAAAGTAATATCTGAGAAATCCAGTCACTGTACTGTTCCTACTGAGCTCTCATTGTAGAATTAGCCTGAGGGCAGCCAGGCATTGATAGCACAATGAGCCGCTGCCTTTGTAATTTAACAAATTTGCAAATTAACTGATTAAAAAATTTCTGCCTATTTCCAAAAGGATCAGAGAAAAAGTTGTGTTTTGTGTTAATAATTTATCACAAAGTTACTTTTGCCTTTTCCCTGATTGTACTGCTGGGCAGCCTGCATGCTTGGTAAGACAAAAACAGGAGACTAGATAAAACCGAGAGGAATAAAACAATGGTGACCAGGAGAGAAAGGACAAGGTTATGGTTCAGTAGGAAAAAGAAATCCAGAAAATACAAAAGAAAGACCTAAAGTCAGAAGGACAGAAAACCAAGAAAGTCTGTAAATAAAGTTAGACTGAAGGGATAGTCAGGTTATAAGAAAGGAGACAAGAGAACAAAAATACAGGGGTGACAGGGAGAGAAAGTAAGAAAGAAACAGAAATATGTAGTAAAAGAAAACAGAAATGAAATGACAATCTTAGGAGGGGTTGGGAGAAAGAAAGGATGTAAGAGTGGAAAGATGATGTGGAGCAGGTTCCAGTTTGGACGTGAGCCATTTTAATCTGGCAGTCAGTGTTTTGGTGATGAAACTGATGGATGACACCCATGGGACCGCCAACTGTAATAACTGCCACAAAGAGAAACTCTGACACATACTCAAAGACAGATCCATCATGTCCACGTGAGACTCCAGCACAGGGTGTTGGAGTTTCTAGCCATGACGTTGTCGCTCTTCAGATGACCCAAAAGACGTGGAAAGTCTACTTATCTAGCACGACTTCTGAGAATGTCAAGTAAATATCTGAATGGAGTGAACAGCCAGACACTGTGCTACTTCAATAAACAGGCAAGATGTGACACAAAAAGTCCAAATAATTGACCTTTTGTGTACAGGGGCCTTCAGAATTTAAAGTGAAAAATGCCAAACAGTCAGCAATTTTCTGTTACCATGCAGACAGATTGAACATTTCAAAATGGACAGCCTGGGTACTTTTCAAGCCCCATTTAAAGTGCATTTGTCCAATAAGATGGCGGTGAACCTCTAACATTATATCCCAAGACATTCATAAAAATCTCACAACGTTGTTCATCAATTCAGTGCTACATAGCTTTCTGCAGGGGGTTGTGTTCAGTGAAGTGTCCAGGTTCTGTTTCCTGCTTTTGGATTGTAGAGTCAAAGTGTGGATGAAGAAGATGCAGATAACACTACGCTCATTGCTGCACTGATAAAGTGATATCTTCAGGTGGAGTCAGTGCGATGGTGTGGGGTAGCATCCTGCTGACTGGAAAAATGAGGCTTGTCATCATCGAGAGACAATCTCAATGCAGAGAGGTGTCGAAATGGGATTCTGCAACCAGTGGCAATCCTATATCTGTCTAGGATTGAATTCAACCCTCTCAGAACAGGGTTTGTCAGAGACTAAAGAGAAATAAACAGGCTTTCCAACAGTATAAAATTTAATGCCAAGAAACACTGTAACAACAAAGAAGCAGTCTACACTCACTTTATGTGTGATGTTTACATACTCAAGATGGACTTGTACATCCCCCACTGGCTTCATGTGCTTCTATCTTTCTTCTGTTGCACCTCTTTTAGTCCCTACAAAGCTTACAAATAGACCAGATCACATCTTTCCCCTTTCTCACCTCTGCAGCATTCAACATGAAGGTGAAAGGTCACAGGGGAGTAGATATTATGACTTGGGTCATCATTGCAAATAAGTCTTCTGACCCTATAAAAAAAAAGTCAGTGTATTTCTTTATACTTGCATGCTGTCTTCTAGCAGAAATCTCACATGACAGCACTAAGTTAAGGGTTGCTCTGCATTAGTCATGCTGTGTGTGCTGTTTGGCTTTCTGACAGAAAGAGCCAATTACTGAATGAAGAGCAGGCAGCTTTGATTGGAGAGTTGCAGGATCAGAAGATACAGAGTAAAAACCATCCTGAGATTTCACAGCTTGTCAGATGCTGATTTTCAAACCAGTTGCTGGTGAAAAAAGAGAACAAAGATTTCTTCCATCATTACATATTTTAAATGATTTCATCTTCAAAAATAAAACCATGCTGCAATAAATTTCTTAAATTGACTCAAGGGGGGACCGTGCTTTACCAAAAGTAATTATTCTGACAGCAGGAGCTTACTTTTGTGTCTCCAGGAAGCTCAAAATATTGTGCAGGTAATGATTGCGCTGTTTAAAGAAAGTTAAATCATTATTAGTTCTCCCATTTAAAGCTGCTGGGACTTTTGGTTCAACTTGAGGTAAACAAAATACATAACAAGCTTTGAATAACTGTAAATCCTGAGCTACAACCATGTAGCTCTATCCCTGAGTAATGTAAATAAGTAAATAATAAATAATAAATAGTAAAAGCACAATGGCTGGTCACGAAGAAGGGCAGAGTTGAATTTATGTAGAAGTGTAGCATGTAGACATTTTCCAAGCAAAAGATTAACATGGGGCTCCATACTCCTGTCCTATAAAGTAAAAAAATATAATCAGGCTATTCTTGAGTCAGAGCTGATGTTAGTGTTAATTTGATGAGGACTCTATACATCTTTTTGAAATATTATCACAAGCAAGTGGTGATCATGAGGCTAAATGAGTGTTAATATTGTGCATCCAAAATTTAAGCAGTTCTTCCCCGAGACAAAAGGGATGATTTTGCACTTTCTGAAGAAAATCCTTAAAGCCAGTTTAGGTTACCACATATCCAAGCAAGGAATGATGACAGACCTTAATATCCAAGCTATTACTTTTAAAAATCAGATCATTTCAACCTTGGATTGGACACCCGCATTAAGACTGAAGAAAATCCCTATAAGCTTTCTGAGGAATAGAGTAAACATGGGATTTCATACACTTGTCCTTTGACCTATGCCCTCCAAAATTTTATATGCTTATCGCTAAGTAAAAGTACATTCAAGCAAAGTTCAAGAAAATCTCTGACACATACCTTAGATATTCTAGAGCTAATCAGTTTGCCCTCCTATTAGAGCGGATGTTTTCAAAGGTTTTCATGAAAATCCAGTTCTTGACCCTTCCTGAGATATTGAGGCTCCCTGACCTTGACCTTTGATCTTCAAAGTCTCATCAGCTCATCCTTGAATCATGAAGGACATTTCGGCAAAGTTCAACAAGAATGAGATGATGCATTCACTAACCAAGGGATAGTTATTGGGTCAAATGACCACTGATTTTGTGGCTGCAGTCTAATCCATACATACTTGAGTTTGAAGAAAAGTTTGTGTACATTTGTATTAAATCTCTCTCTCAAGCGCTGATTACAGGGCTTCATGACTTTTGTCACTAAACATCCAAAAGCTTATCACTGAGTCTGAATGGGCAATTGTGCAAAGTCTCAAGTATATTCCACAAAGCTTTCCAGATAAACTGCATTCATAAGAAATGGATGATTATGAGGCTAAGTGGCCTTGACAGTTAAAGTTTCACTTCTAAAACAAAATCAAGTCTTTCTTTGAGTCAGAGTGGACATTTTTCCCTAAAGTGTTCCTGAAATATGGCATTCAAAAGCAGGGAGGATCATGAAGCCCTTTGATCACTACCTATGACACTGAAAATCCTTGTAGTTCATCTTTTAATTAGAAAAAGAAAATCAACAGTTTAACAGCGAGCCCTCTCCTAAGACATGGCACACACAATAAAGGGGTTAAATGTAAGGTCCAATCTCCTTCAGCTTTGTGCCTTCTTAACCTAAGCAGGTATTCAGGTATTTGAGTCAAAAGTTATATTTGCCTCATATTTAAAGAAATAATAATAATAGTAAGATATCACAATTCATACCTACACATGCATAGACCTGGATATGTACCCACACATATTGTTGCATAAGCATACATACATACATACATACATATATACACATACACAAACACATAAAAAAGAAACTATTATAAAAATAAACATGATAAGCTCATCCTTGAGTAAATGTGGACATTAATGCAAATTCTGGGGGGAATCCCTTGAAGCACTGTTACCTCCGTCAAGGAGGTTATGTTTTCGCCAGGGTCTGTTAGTGTGTTTGTTTGTTTGTTTGTTTGTGTGTATGTTTGTTTGTCTGTTAGCAAGATAACGCAAAAACTACTGGAAAATTTTACCAGAGGTGTGGTTTGGTCCAAGGAAGAACCTTTTACATTTTGGTGGTGATTCGCATAGTTGTCTGGAGGACAAAAAAATCCCATAACTTACCATTGGGCCATCTTTTAAAAAAATCATATCTCTGACATCACTTGATGGATTTGCTTCAAAATTTACACAATAATATAAATAATATGACTCTATCATTACGGTCAATTTCATTTGAAACTGATCCAGATTGATGTCACAAAAATACATTGAAGTTTATAATGGCAAATCCCATTCATCTCTCCCCGGTTGCTGTGAGGGTTCCGCCCCCTTTACTTCATTATGGGAATTGTAGTTTGTTTCCAAACTCACGTCAATTTTTTCGAGCCTGTGTCACTACATTACCCAACTTCCCTTGCAATGCCAGCGGAGGACTTCTCCAGATGGACAGACATGAGAGGAGACTCGTGTCGGAGCGTGTGGTCATCCAGATTTGTATCTTGGCGGAGGTCTGCGCTCTCTGAGTGCTTTTCTAGTTGCGAAATAATATTTACAAATGAGGATGAACATGAGACTTCAAGATGTTGTCGCTGATTAATGGTTTCCAAAATTCAGTGAGTCAAATCTTGAGCCAGAGTGGACATCACTGTAAAGTTTTCTTAGAATCCACAAAAAAAGGTTCCAGATGCTGCATTTACAAGACTGGTAGGAAATTTCCGATGTCCTACAGACAATTCTTCCGACTTTGCTATAAGCATTTTCATCACATCTACAGCTCTTTCTTCAGCAGCTGAAATAAAGGATAATAAGTAAATACATCCTTTGCATTCACTCATAGTTTGTATTTCCGTCTCTAAGTATTTTCTTAACAATAAGTGATCCAGTTGCTGTCCTATTCTTTTGTTGTGCACACTCCCTCCAGTCGTTCATGTGTCCTTTCTTGTGCTGCTTTCTTCCTCGTGTCCCTCACCCTCTGTCTCTGACACTTGTTGACTCCCCTTCGGCACACCTGCCCAGGGAAAGCCCAGTGCCACCTTAAGTGCCATTCCATTACACCGAAAACTCAGGGGAACTTGAGTGAGATGGAGCCTTTAAGGGCTGACAGTGAGTCAACAACCACGCCTTTGCCTTGCATTTCAGAGATATTTTTCATGTTTTGGTTGGATTTAGTGCACGGTTATTGTGGTAGATTCTCTGTTTTAAGACTGTGTATATTCAAATTGAAACTCTATTTTCAAATCTCCTCTATATTTCGTCAAAAGGCATTTATCACTGAAGCAGTAGGAACGAGCTGGCAGGGGAAAATACCAGCAATTTGTCATAAATTGTGTGAAAAAGCAAAAATAGAAAATGCACAGGCTACCCACCCATTTCTCTAAATCATGTAATTTTAGCAGAAAGCATGAATGAGCTGCAAGCGATCTCTCCTCCTCCTCATTCCTTTGTTCTACTCCTTCTCTTCACTTTGCAGCTTGGTTAAGAAAAAAAAATCCCTGTTTCCATAGAGACTGAGTTTCTGCCCGACAACTTGTGGTCAAAGAAATGTGAGAAGGGGAAAAATGACCAAACAGTCACACTAACAAAGTTCTTTGAAATGCCACAGAGACTTTAAAGAGCAATTTGCAGGTTACATTTCATTTGACATTCCTTGAGAACCTTTTCTGTTTATGTCTGTACAGTAAAAGGTTATTTTTAAATTTACTATTATTATCTTTTTAAAAGGATCAAATAGAAAAGTGCCTCTCTGTAAGGCCGCCAAAAAAACATTTTCATCATCCCTGCATAGTAGGTCACTAAAGAGGGTCTAGTTCACTGACTCTAAATCCGATTAATGTACAGAAGTAGTTTTTCTGGAGTAGGATTGCTCAAGTCACGTTATATTTACATTATTTGATTATCAAAGGAGGTTTTGAACCTTTATTTATGGAAATCTATTGACACTGCCATATTGAACATGCCGTCTCAACTGAACTTTAGATCAACCTTTTGACAATCAGAGAGGCCATGCTGAGGCGGGACAAAAGGATGTCTGACCAATAGGGGCTCTGCTTGGACTTGTGGCCATGTCAGTCAAGTACTTCATTTCCAGTACTGAAAATCAGGCAACACTGGTTGTATCTCCACCAAAGTGAAGTCAAGTTAGATGACAAATGCATGCAGCTTTCTATAAACTCTTCACAATAACACTCTTATGTAGTTGTTAATTTTTTACAGGGTGTTGAAGATGATGAAAATACCTCATAGGATACAAGACAAGAATATTTACAGCAGCAGCAGCATAACACAATACTCAGAAGTTACGAGCGGGGAGAAATACACTTCAGACTCGGGTAAAACAAGCAGATAACTTGTAAACAGTAACTTATACAGGCATCATTTTCTGCTTTCATTCAGACAGGAGTGAAACACTGCAGGCTTGAAGGGGAGCGGGTTCATAGAGTTATAACTTGTCATGAAATAACAAAATGGAAAACACACACTTCAGCTGAAGCCTGTATGTCTGTGGTGACTTTGCATACAGGCCAACAGGGCTCTAAATCAGCTAATAGTACAAAACACCATCATCTCTGGCATGAACATGTCATCAGATAACAGCCTCGACACCTGCTCTGTGTTGGCCACTGTGTGCACATGAATGAATTGTTCCTTCATCGTCATCAACAGACCGTTATGATCCATATCTGTTAATGTTAAAGAAAGGCTTACTCAGAGATGCTCCCTTTAGTTGCGTCACACCTAGTGGGCTCTTTTTTTTATTATTATTCAAGTATTTTCATTGAGTTTTCATATATTTAAAACATTCAGACAGGAAACAGCACAACAGAGCACACAGAGCCCACAAACAAGTCCAACAATGCACCAAACTTAAATAACAGATAACAATTGTGCTCACAAATGTGCACGTACCAGATCACTCACCTAACGATCGACATATGGGGGGAGAATGGACAAATAGAGAAAAAGATATACAATTGAAAAAAAAAAATGTTATTAATTAAAAAAAAAAAAAAAAAAAAAAGAAGGGGGGATAAAAAGTATGAATAGATTTGAAATGTAATCGGAATAAAATTACAATAAAATCAGGTGCCAGGATTGCCTACAGAGAGAAATTCCTGTTCAACATAACACAAAAATGGTTGCCAGACTTTATAGAAATTACGAGAGGAGCCTTGAGAGGTGTACTTGAAGTGTTCAAGTTTGAGGTGTGCCATCACTGTCTCGGCTCTATTTTTTTTTACGTTACAGTTAAAGCAAACCTGCAAAATGACTAAAGATCACTGTAGTATACCAATTTACATATTTTGTGGAATATGTTTCCTTTTGAGGAGATCCCTAGCTTGCAAACTGCTTTTCAAGTAAAAGTTTGGATCACATGGTTGTTCAACATGTTTCCAAGCAGAAAAGAAATTAAAAACATAGCTTGCAAACTAAATAATTATGGAAATTTTTATGCTTTGAGGGAGCTAAAGCATTTAAATCTAGTCCAGTGAAAGATTTTCGTTGAAAAATTAAAGATGAGCCATGCCTGGATATCACAGATATCAAGAGGTATCTGTTGTGATGCACTTGACAATGTAAGGCCACGAGTGGCGACTGAACTTTTTTTTAATTTGAAACAAAATGCACAATATATATTTTTTCTTTGTAGTTTTTCTGCCCTCTGTATGTTCCTCAAAGACAATTATTGAAACACAACTATAATCAATATTTAAGGCAGCAAAAGCCAAGTAATTAGATGTGAATGACTTGGGTTTCAATCATTAATAAGATGTCCTTTGAAGAATTTACTGCAGACAACAAAGCTGACAGTGCTCTTTAGGTAACATGACGCCCCCACATGCCTCACACTCCCTGTCTGTGATACAGTTTACCCATGGGAATCTCTCCAGTGTCTGTGCTCCAGTGTGTAGTACTGATGCCTTTAAGACAAAAGGCAGACACTAAGGGGGATTCAAAAGAAACTCCATAATGTTGATGTGCTGACAGCTCAACTCACTTAAGGTCCCAGGCAGAGAATAGCCATTTGTACGACTACTCTCCATCCTGACATGCAGCTGAAATATGACTTACTTCTTATATTTCTAGAGTATTTCAGGCCAAACAGACACTCACAATAAACGTTTGCTTCTCTTTTGTTCATACAGGACCTTTATTTTGAAGGAGCAATTAAAAAAAAAGGAAAGCATATTTTGCAGCAATCACTAAAAATTGAGTTGTCTGGTATTCATGCACAGGGAAGAAACAGAACTTTAGTTTTCACACAAAAAAACAACACAAGGAGGTCCAAACATGTGTTTTCATCAGATATGATGTGATATATGACCACCAAAGCTCGCCCAACACTAATTAGCTTAGCTCAAACACTGGGAGTCAATGGGTACTGTTAGCTTGCCCCTGCCTACAGCCATCAGATAAACTCTAAACGGTCCTGTCTGCCTGTTGTGACTTACTTTTTTTTACCGTGTTATGCAACATTATCCCCCACTATTATCTTCTTATCTACTTCTACTGGTAAACAGAGGCGTTGTTTTGTTAACCTACCTACAAGCACGTCCACAGTGATTTGCGCTAGAGATATGAAGTTCACGAACCAGTTGGGTCTCTTGAGCGATTCTTTTAAGCGAACAATTTTTTTAAAGGATAAGTTCATTTTTTTGACACCTGGACCTTATTTTTAGGATTAAAAACGCTCGTAGACTCACCCAGATAATTTTGGCCGAGCTCGGAGCCGTTTTTGAGCAATTTAGATCTATCCAACGGCATTTTTTCTCATGCCATAGTAGCAGACAGGGCCAGAAATCGTATTTTGGGGGGCATCAATACGTGTTTCCTCTGGTCTCAAGTCCCACTCTGAGCAGCAAAGGCACTCCTCCTCTGTTGTGTTTGCCGTGCAATGTCCACAACAACACCATCACTTAGCCCCCATTCGTGGACGTACAGTGGTTGCTTGTTCTCTGGCCAGCTGTTCGGCTCTTTCCCTCTGCATCCTCCTTTCAAATAGCTCCTTGTCGGTATATTCTGGCTCAAAACGATACGGGCATCCATTATACTCAAAGTCGTCGTCAGACACTTCTACATTGGATAAATATTCCGCCATGTTGCACAAAAATAGCCGAGTAGCCGTGTAGACTAGCAGCAACAGCGGCTCTACTCATGTTCTTGTCTATGGCGTCATCAAAAGTTACCCATCCTTGTAAAGCCCCGGATGACCATAACAACAAAGTTGAGCTGACATGGTGATAACACTGGCCATTCATTTATAAAATGTAGCTGAAATTAGTGAGTTTCACTGCAGATAATGTCTAATTTAGGGGCTTCGATTTCTGGCCCCGTCTGCTACTATGGCATGAGAAAAACGCCGTCGGATAGATCTAAATTACTCGAAAACGGCTCCAAGCTCCGCCAAAATTGTCTGGATGAGTCTACGAGCGTATTTAATCCTAAAAATAAGGTCCATGTGTCAAAAAAACGAACTTATCCTTTAAGTAATTGATGAGAACTGAATCGCAGTTGTGAGTAAGCCGTTTGCTTTGGCAGGGCATTTGTAAGTAAGAATGGCTTGCAAACAAATGGCTAACTCACAAGTGCGAATTGGTTCTCATCATTCACTTAAAAGATTCAATCAAAAGACTCAATTCTTTCACTAATGTCTCATCTCTAGCGGAAACCACCTCAGACATGCTTGTGAGTAGGTCAACAAAACAAAGCCTCTGTTTACGAGTAAAAGAAGATATTAAGATAACAGAAGAAGCTAACGTAACATACTGCGGTAAAAAAAAAAAAAAGACCAAGTCACAGCAAGCACACAGGACTGTTTAGAGTTGCTGAAGAGTTTAACTGATGACTGTAGGAAGAGCTAAGCTAATAAGCTGTGTGCGAGCTTTGGCCATTTCTTTCTTGTGACTGCACGCACAGTCAAAAGAATGGTGACTTTTTGCTTGTCATGGACTCGGAACTTAGGCAAGACATGAAAAGAAGAAAGAAGTTGTGTATCCCTTTTAGGCCCCCTTCCCAATGTAGACCCATTCTGCTCTGATTGACCAGTCTACTCTGAGGTACTTGGTCAGTTCAGCACTAATCAGCACAGTGCTGTCAAAAGCGATGCATTCATTCTAGCATCTCTAGTCTGCACTGGGCTTGACAGTTCCAGCCGATGGAACTAACTACTGATAAAACAATGGTAGGACATCACACAGGTGAGTGTGACATTTTGTACAATTTCATTTGATTTTTGCGAGTCTTTAACATCTTCCCCATCTTAAAATAAGCAACATTGAGAAAAAAAATGACTTTTCTTGCTTCGACGAGTAATATGTTGACCTAAATGATTATTTAGGTTTAAAATAAATCTGGCTCTCATTGCCTAAATTAAGAATGGGTTCTGCTCTAGAAAAATAGAGCAAAGAGAGGAAATTAACCAAAAACACACTCAGCAATACACTGAATGAGTCTAGTGCATGTTCTTATAAATGTGTTTCCTTTTTGACCTTTTGTCCTTCTAAAGCATCAGTCACCTTTTGCAAACAGTCCAAACATCAACAGCAGCATTGCTTTTCTGAAACAGCATATCTTATTTGCAATTCTGCTATGCTACTATTTGAAAGTCAAATATGTGACTGCGTGCTAACGAAAAACATCTCTGTTTATGACACCTGCTTGTGTATTGTCAGTGCATGTACCATGCTGAAAAATGCAAACTACAGAGGTAGAGTGTTTCTCTCTTCAAAGTTTGATAATGGTTGAGACTTTATCAAATAGGTCAAAGAGAGAAAAACAATCCTAAATGGATAGTAAGTTATGAACATTCCCAGTTTAAAAAATAGCTTGGATAAGGCAAGTTAATATTGTGACAGATAACTTGAGTTCATAAATTACTTAAAAAAAAAAAAGGACAAAGCTAAGTGCTATCCAGTCAACTGATTTTAATTCATCAAATCTAAACATATTGGTGTAGTTCTGCAAGATCCTGATGTTTTATTAGTGCTTTACAGTTTTACTTATTTGTTTAGTGCTAAATGCTCACACGCTGTGATAAGACGTTAGGTGGTCACTCTCTGAGGCCCTGTTTTATCTCTTATGAACAACATGCAACCTTACAGTCTTAAATGAGCAATTTCATTATTTTAAAATATAACTCCAACAAATTTGTTTGACAAACATGGATGTCTGGCAAAGTAACTCACTTCTAACTTGTTATCACTCTATAATCATGAGTAGCTTTAACTTTTGTGTGCAGCACTGAGTGGCTCAGAAGAGATGCAATATCAAGTTTGACACATTTGGCTCATTAGCCACACTTTTCTGCTCAGTTCTGCAGACGGTTGGTTGTCGTTCATATTTCTGCAGTTGTTGCTGTTGCTTTGCTAATACTGCAAATGCAGAATTTTTGCTTTTTTACCCTGTGGATACAGTACCTAGCTGCTGCCCCTCAGAAGTAGTGGTAGTAGTCTGTGACTATGGATGTCAGATGAAAATGAGACACACCATGTTATTTTGTCTATGGTCCAAGCAGGTTGCACAGAACTGGAAACAAGGCCTTAGGATGTATTTTAGTGCAGTAAAAACAAAGTGTTGGGGAGCATTAACCGTGACTTTTTAAACCACAGTTAGCTGTGACACTGTATTATCGACCCGTCCAGAGGTGTCAAGTATCCAAATACAAATACTTTGTTACTGAAGTAGAATTTTTCAGTACCTGTACTTTACTGGAGTAATTATTTTTCAGCTGACTTTTGACTTCTACTTCTTACATTTTCATGCAATTATCTGTACTTTCCACCCGTTACATTTTTAAAATAACCTCGTTACTCCTCTTTCATTTCGGCTTGTTGACATTCCAGCTTGTCATCGCTCAAAAACCACACACACACACAAAAACACCTATCCAGATACATCCGGCCATCCGGATGGAGTGAATTTGATTGTGGTTGGATGAGAAGTATATACATAATACCATTCCGACATCCTATTGGTGCGTGATCTATTAGACCTGCACATGACATAAATCACGTCACACTCCCTACCATTATATTAGAGGGGCACTACGTCCCCCTAATGGTCAAGTTCATTTTATTTTCTATGTAGCGCCAGATAACAAAAGAAGTCATACTAAATAGCCTTATGTTATTTATCTTATTTACAAGACGGCATGTCATTCTGTCTCGAGCTGGTTGCATGTTCACCATTGTCCTCTGCTCTATGTATCGCGCATAGCAGAGTTTCGCCCTGATGTAAACACACACACAGACGCAGACACTTGTGCGCACACAGGTAAGCACACACACACACCAGCGGAGGCCTGTTTGTGTGGTTGTGTCTCACACACAATTATAAAACGTCTGTATGAACCATCAAACAATGCAGTAGTCCACTTTACTTCAGACTTTTCTGGGCATGTCTCTCTCCCTGCCGTTACTCAGGGGTTGCGCTGTTAGTATGCTGCATTCAGGGGGGCTCAGTAATGGGAGATATGGGAACAAAATTAAGCTGAACAGACGTTTACAAGTTCAAATATTTGTTCAGTTGCTATAATGACTGCTGTCATTTAAATAAACACATCACCATCATGATCCCTTTTAGTATCTGTGGCAGTGTCTGGCTCCCGATCAACCCAGGGGAAACGCTGATCTGTGACTATAACATTCCACAATTAACTTACAAATATTACAAATAAGCAATAATATAAGCTCAGATAACATTTAAAGGCCCCTGTGGCTTTTGTCTTTAACAGCATTTTTGTGCCCTTATATTACTTTTACTTTTCTACTTTAAGTAGTTTTGAAACCAGAACTTTTACACTTTTACTTGAGCAAAAAAGCTTGAGTTGATACTTAAACTTCTACAACAGTCTTTTTAAACCGTGGTATCTATACTTCTACTTGAGTAATGAATGTGAATACTTTTGACAACCCTGGTCCCATCCCTCATACACAGTTGCAAGTTCAGTGTGAAGAAACAGACCACTGGATGAATGCAGAGTTGTTCATAACATGGCGCAGAGCAGTGCTGACCTGAGCACCTACCTCAGGGGTTGTTAGATCAACCAATCAGAAGAACTTGGCCAACATGGGGAGTGAGGCTTAAACAGTGTCCCAGACAGAGTGAGAATACAGCTGAATCTAGGACACTCAGTACATGAAGACAGGAATGTTTTTTAACATTTAGATTATGAACAGACTCGAGCAGTCATTGAACTTAAACATATGAACCTCAGTTGAGACTAACAGGGGAAATTTTTGACCAGCTGATTTCATAGGAGCATGTTTGTTAGAAGACTGAACAATGACGCATGTTGGCTCTGAATTTAGATAAGACACATTTGTTTTATACATTTGTTCCTGCCTGGATAAGCTCTCAGGAATTGCTCCATAAATTTGACTGGCTTAACAGACTTGTGAGTGTGACTGCAGACTTTTCATAATTAATAGGGGAACTGACCGTCCTATGACCTTCAAATTTCAAAGTAACCCTACATGAACAGGAAAAAGGTAAACACTGACTGAGGAAATAATTTGAAAGAATTTGCATTTCCTCTCCTGATAAACAACACTATTCATACATGGCTCCAGCATGTGTCTGCTGGCTTATCTCCAGGTGCCTTTATTTGACTAACAGCAACATTTAGAGAAAACAGAAGCTTTCCACTGTATGGTGTGGATAACTGATCCATTTTGTGACAAATATGAAAGATAAATCTCTTTGGGCATTTTGGCTAAAAATAGGTCAATGCATGCTTTAATAGTTGATAAGACACGTTATAACTCTGCAAGTATACTACTGCTAAGCTTAAGAATCATTATCACTTTGATTAGTTTTTCTTGTTTTCAGTGTATGTTTGTTTGATTTAGACTCTGAAGACAGGCATAAAGGAGTCAGAGTCTTGGGAGTGATATGGGACAGCAGGCAGCAGGACAACACAAATATAGAGAACGTTAAAGGTTATGGGAAGAGGCTTGAAAATTAAATGGAGATCTGCTAAATCCGTCTAAAGAAGCTTAATTCACTGAAGTAACTGAAATAATACTACTTTCATATTCTGTTCCTGATAGATCAGAAAAAGAGAAGTTCTCAAAGCTCAGGGATTGTGTTGTTTTATTTTAATTGATAGTGGTAATCGTATCAATATTCCTCATCTCCTTATTTATACCACTATCAATACTTTCTATTGTTTGGTGGCAAAACAAGACTAAAAAATATATATATATATGCATATATATCACTGTAAAAATTTGCCAAAACAATATGTTGAGAAGTTTAAAGGTAAATCTGCATTCCTATTTCGTGTTATAATGATGGAAAATTTCACTTCCAAACTGTACTCATACAAGTACATTGCCAGAGATATTTAAACACATCATGTCAATTTTAACATTCAGACTTTCTTCTGTGCTTCATGACTGCATAACTGCTTGTTAGGTTAGTATATTAAATGTTTTCCTGACAACATTCAGAGGGTTTCTTTGGTTTTAGCTGTTATTTATGTATTTATTCATGAACTGGTTATTTATTTTAATGTGATGCACTGTTTAGATGTGCTCAGAGCTAATGTTTCTGGAGTGTGTTTGTAAACTGTTGGTATGATAAAATGATGTTAAGTCAGAGAACAGAAAGGGACTCAAAAGAAATATTAATAACAGCATAGTAGATTTTGATAGATTTTTGGGTTTTGCAAAAAAAAAGCATAGCCAGGTCTAAAGTGGCCTTGGTTTTAATCTCCGTCCCACAAGGGTCGGTGACATTTTAAAAACTACTGTAACAATAACATTAAGTGCAGAAACAAGCATTTATAAGTATTTGTGACTGAACCTTGATCTGGGCAAATTTCAAATCTTCATTAACACAACAGCCACTTAGGTCCTTCAATTAAACTACTTGTTAAAGAAAATAGCTTATCAGCCTAACACATGGCAGCAAATAAGTGCATCTAGGCATAGACACAGTCAAGACATCCTCCTGCAGTTCAAAGCGGGCATCAGAATGGGGAAGAAATGTGATTTTAGTGACTTTGAACGTGGCAGGAATATTTGGGCTCGACATGAGTTTTCATGCAGCACAATGTTATAGCACAGTGTTATGGCAATGGTGGTGCATCTACATGCAGCAGCTGGTGGCTCCTTTAACTTTAGCATAAAAAAAAAAAAAGGAGTGATCACCTCACTTTTTATTGCTGAGAATGGTATTACTTATGACAGTAATACACTCGTCAACATCAGAAAAGGAAGTGCAGTGATTGGATTGAGTGCAAAGTGCGGACAGATGAAGCTGCAGAAGGTCTACAGGCCTGTTTTGAAGACTCGCAGATGTTCAAAGATGCTGCTTCCAAGGAAAACCATATTGACTTCGAAGAATACACATCATCAGTGACTTCATACATGAGCAAATTGTTTTCCTTTTGTTTTTTTTACGTGTTGGAGCCACAAAAAACAATTTCTTGTATCTTATATCTTGTAGATCTGAGGTCTGTAAAAGAAAAAAATATCCAGTGAGTGGCAGCTCTCTGGGAGAATATACCTTGTTGGTGCCAGGAGTCAGAGGTCAGAGTATTTCTGGACATAATAAGGGCAGCAGTTCCAAAAATAACGACTTGTTACCAAGGCATGCAGAACATTCCTGAATGTACAATACATCAAATCTTAAATCAGATGGCCGACTGAAGCAGCAGACTGCAGGTTGCCACTCTTGTCAGCTTAGAACAGGACATTGAGGCTACACTTCACACAGGATCACCAATAGAAGATTTCCCCAGTATTTTGTGGAACGAGCATGAAAGCATGGATCCATTTTGTCCTGTATGAAGGGTTCAGGCTTCTGGTGGTGGTTTTGATGGAGGGGGTGTATTAGTTTTGCACACTTTGAGCCCTATAGTACCAAAAAGGCATTTATAATACCACAAACTACCTGAGTATTGTTGCTGACCATGTCCACCCTTTCATAATCCCAGAGTATCCATCTTTCCATGGCTACAACCAGCAGGAAAATGTGCCGAATCACAAAAGTTTAAAAAATCTCAAACTGGTGTCTTGTACATGGTAATGAGTTCCCTGTTCTTCAGGAAACTCCATAGCCTCCGTGCTTCAATCCAAAAGAGAATCTTTGGGATAGACTGAAGATTTACATCTTGAATGAGCAGCCAACAAAACTGCAGCAACTGCGTGACACTATCATGTCAGCATGAACCAAGACTGTTTCCAGCACTGTGTGATATTTATGACATAAAAATGAAGGTAGGTAAAAGGGGTCCAACCTGGGTTTAAGAAAGGCAAACTTAACACAGGACTGGTGGTTGTAGTCATATAGTTTATATTCTTTATTCATGAAGTTAAATACAGTGCGCATATGCAAAACTATGACTCACAGGGTGTAAAAAGTGCATTTTTATTGATTAATTTATTGACCATCAGGTGTTGTCACAACTCTGTTGTACTATAAATGAATTTAATCTTCTCTTGCCTGGTTGATGAAAAGTCAAGATACATTTTATCTGAGTATTTATTAGTAATAATATTTTTTAATGTCTTCTCACATTGTTATACAAAAATACAACTTACAAACAGAATTGACAGTGCTTATAATAGAACAGTGCAACATTTACTGAGTCAAATTTGACTCTCTGTAGTTAATCAATACTCTGTAGCCATGGTTGATTTTACTGTGCACACATTGACCTGGTGCTTTTTGCATGCTTAGCTCACCCTCATACTCAATATAAAAACTGTCAAACATTGAATCTCACAAGCCAAACCACTCAAGATCTCATCAGGTAGGAGAACTTTTGATACATAATTAGTTTAACATGGTGAACTGAACGTAGTTCAAAGGATATATACAAGTTTCACAGTGATTTTAAGTGCTTTGTGTATTTTTATCTTTGTCTTTTCTAGTCATCTTTCTTAAATCATTATTCAGAGTTTATCATCTGGTCAGGGATTTCCTGCTAAATCATTAAGTGTTCTTGCACTTTTTGGGTCACAACTTTGAGCAAGTCTGCAGACTTTATTTGGCAAACATCACACAACCATGAAGACTGATCTCCTGATGCTCATGCTGTGTTCAGGTGAGTTTCTCTGCATTGGAGTTCATTTCTGTTAACTTCAGATTTTTTACACTTTTGCAGTATACTGCTTGAGTAGCACGTCTCAAGGTGGCTAGAAGATACAGGCTTTTTTACCTCAGAGGTTGTCATGATTAGGTTTGCATAAATTAACTAAAACAGTGATTATAGGATTATTTTACATTTTCCAGAGGCCTTTTGCTACGTCTTTCTCTTAGCCCCTTCAATCTAGCTTTTGCTAACAGCTGATAAAATTGTAACAACCTTTTAAAAGGAATGTACCACTTCTGGTCTTGTGTGGGTCCATTTTTAACACAACTTAATATGGACAAAGATAGGGAGAGGGAAAAAAGGTTGTCAACCACTGCTTTTATCACTTATTAATGGACAAATCATTTCTTCCTCTCCCTCTCCCTTTACAAGTTAACTTTGATAAAATGCAATGGCTGTGCAAAACTTGCTCACAAAAACACAAAAAATATAGATGCTAACTGGTTAAACCCTGTGTGCCTTCAGAAAAGCCTTAATTCTTTGTGGCATAGATTCAGCGAGGAGCTGGAAATATTCTTCAGAGATTTTTGTCCATATTGAAAAACCTAAATCCACTGAGTTGCATTTATGTGTTGAACAGGTGAACCTAATAAAATGACTTTAGAGTGTGTGCGTAATAGCTCTTATTTTACATTACAGAAATTTTAAAATACAGTCTTTTTACTTTGAAAAATGCAATGCAAAGACAATAAAGCATAAAGTGATATTTTGTCTGTTTGTTTAGGTTGTTTTCACCTGACATTGGCAACACATCGACTACGATTCTTTGAAAAATTAGAAAACGAGTCTAAACAGATCAATTGGACTCAAGCATCCATGCAGTGTGAAAACATAAATGCATCACTGATAACCCTGTATGATGAAGACGACGCCAAATTCATAGGCAAGATTACAGGGGAAATTGGGGATGTAAACCACAAAATCTATGTCTGGCTTGGTCTGAGTCATAAGAGTCTACATGGGTCAGGAGGTGGATCAGTCAGTCAGTGTGGAACTGATGAAGACCCAGATGAACAGAAGTGTGTGGCCATCCATAACAACAAAACACAATGTTTTACTTGCACGGACCAGAAGTATTTCATGTGCAACACAAGTAAGCTCACGCTTCTTTTTCTTTTTGTCATATTGAACAATCAATTTAAGATACAATGAACAAAAAACATGTTCAGTTACATCTGCATTTCAACTGTGCTGGATTTGTAATGAAGGAGCTGATTTAATATCCTGTTTTGCTGTATGTTACTTAAGGATGCCAGTGGATTCAGCATAAGATCGTTTAAAGGGATATGCCACCTTTAATTTCTTTTCATGACTCGCTCACTCCTGAGTCCATGACAAGAAGAAAGACACCATTCTTTTGACTAGTTGTGCAGTAATGAGTTAGCCTGCCTCTGCCTATAGTCATCACATGAACTCTTAAGCAACTCTAAACGGTCCTGTATGCTTGTGTGACATGTTTTATTTTATCGCGTTATGTTATGTTATGTTATCTATTTTTAGACTAAGATTAGCATTTTTATTTAATTTTTGAAAGAAACACAGACAAAACCAAACCACAGGGCAATCCCAGAGATAATTATTAAAAAATTAGTTTGTTCATGATTTTCTGGTACCAGTATTTACAAAAAGTGAATAAATAAAATGCACCATTATCGCCTTGAAAAAAAAACCGATCTAGCTAATTGCACAGGGAGTATGACCTTTAGACATGTAAAAAAAATTAAGGGCATGTTCGTGTCCTCGTCTAGTTTCACATACTTGCCTTAAAATAGCACAGGTAATGATCTTCAATCAATCTATCCACCAAACTGAATTTGTATAGCACTTTTCATACAACAAATGTAGCAAGTTCTATATATATAGTTATATGTGTACATATACGTATATAAATGAACACACAGACAAAAATGTTGGTATCCTTCCGTTAAAGAATAAAAAAACCCACAATGGTCACTGAAATAACTGAAAACGGGACAAAAGTAATAATAAATAAAAAAATAATGAAAATTAACTAATGAAATTTAGACACTGCTTTTGAATTGAGGTTCAACAGAATTATTTAAAAAACAAAATAATAAAACTGGCATGGACAAAAATGATGGTACCCCGAGAAAAGATTGAAAATCATTATCCTCCAACAGGATAAGACTTAAAACACACAGCTAAAAACACCCAAGAATGGCTCAGAACAAAACATTGGACTATTCTGAAGTGGCCTTTTATGAGCCCTGATCTAAATCCTATTGAACATTTGTGGAAGGAGCTGAAACATGCAGTCTGGAGAAGACACCTTCAAACCTGAGACAGCTGGAGCAGTGTGCTCACGAGGAGTGGGCCAAAATACCTGTGGACAGGTGCAGAAGTCTCATTGAGAGTTACAGAAGTCGCCTGATTGCAGTGATTGCCTCATAATGTTGTGCACAAACATATGAAGTTGTACGACTGCCAGAGAAGGAACCAAAAGCAGACTCGGAAGCAAAAGGCAAGTTTCAGTCCGTTTAATGACAAAAAGGGTTCGGTACACAGGAGTTCAAAAAGACAAGGCAGAGGTACAAAATCAGCAGGCTAAGTTCAGGATCAAAGAATCAGGAAAAAAGGTCAGGATTAACAAGGAGTCAGACAGAAAAACGCTCAAAAGGGTGCACACAAGGAAACAACAAGATCTTGCACAGAAGACAGGGAGCGAATGGTTTAAATACACGAGGAAGGGCCAAATAACCAGGGATCACCTGGTGCACACACTCAGACAGTCAACGCAGCTGAAACACATGGATGAGATGGACGAAGAGCACAGGTAGGGGAGGGCAGGAAGGAGTGATCAGGAGAAGAAACATAAGGTAAGTAACTGACGGAAAAAAAAAAACAGGAAATGACAAGACAGAAGACATGAGGCAGAAATAAAAGGGTAGCTTAACCAGGGGATGTGACAGAAGTTAAAGGTACAATCATATTTGTCCAGGCCAGTTTCATTAGTTTGTTTTTTATAATGATCCTGTTGAACCACAATTCAAAAGCAATGTCTGATTTTCATTAGTTGGTTTTCAGTAACTTTTAATTGATCATTAATTTTGTCAGTTTTAAGTTATTTCAGTGATGATTGTGCGTTTTCTCTCTTTAATGGAAGGGTACCAACATTTTTGTCTATATATATATGTATATATGTATATATGTACATATATATATATATATATATATATATATATATATATATATACATATATATATATTTGGATAGATAGGCAGACAGACAGACACAAATCAAAGACCTTGAGAGTGTGTGAGCCACGAACTGTTGAAATGCCGTTATGAATGATACGGTGTATGTAAAAGAAAAGTGGGAAAAAGAGGCAAATATTACTTTATCGAAGGATGAATGGCAAGAGATAAATGAACAAATATGGAAAACAACCTGCTCCCTCTCATGGAGAGAGTTTGGTTGGAAGAATATTGTGAGGTATTTCATTATGCCAGAACAACAAAAGTACAAAAATACAAGGTGTTGGAGAGGGTGTGGTGAGGGAAGGGCCAATCATTTTCATATCTTTTGGAGTTGTCCTTTAATTAAGTCATACTGGCTGGAGATCCAGAAAAGTATGGACACAGTTATGAGAATAACACTTCCATTCACATTTGAATTATTCTGTCTCGGAAAAATGACAGTAGAAATTACAGGCTTTGTTATATATGTTTAGGGTAATGTTAACATCAAGTAAAAAAGCCATAACACAAAAATGGCTTACTACAGAGATACCTAGGGTCAATGATTGGTCTGAAGAAATGCAAAGAATCTACACCATGGAAAAACCGACATATCTAATAAGACTGGAACTGGATAAATTTGAAGGACTATGGCAAAAATGGATAGAATTTGTAACAACAAATAGGGTACATTTAAATAGATAAAGACAAGCTGTCATCCCCTTGGTTCACTGCTACAGATATCAAACTGGTAGTGCTACTTGTGTTGTTAATTCATGTTATATTGTTACTATTTTAAATATTATTGTGATGAAAGTCATTATTATCACCATTTGGACTAGAAAGTTATAGCATTTTTTATCTTAAATTTATATGGATATATGTATGTGTATATGTATATGTATGTGTGTGTGTATATATATATATACACATATGTATATATAATTTAATATTCATATATATATTTTTAATTTTAATACTTCTTATTTGTATTACTATAAATTCATTGAACTATTGTGCTTTTTTTAATTCTTATTTCTGTTTTTATTCCTATTTTTATTTATTTTTTTGGCCCATTTTCTGGTTGATATCGATGCTTGTTAAAAAAAAAGTAAAAAAAAAAAAGTGATCTTTCATGTTAAGTCATTTGGAATAATAGTTTCATAAGAGTAAACTCATTGTAAGTGATAAGGACATTTTTTTTTTTCAAAAAAAGTCACTCTAATGTTAAATAACCTATTTTGTATTAACTTATCCAACTTAAGTTTTTTGTTGATGTTGTTTTTGTTGAAAAAAAATGAAAAAAAGGTGTTTTTTAGATATACTGAAAAGTGATACAATGACACATTTCAATAAAAAGAGAATAACACATATATATATATATATATATATATAAAAGAAATGCTGTTATGAGTTCAAAATAAGGAAACACTGGAGATAAAAGTGAAAGAATGAAACATAATGTAAGTAATAATGGACTTCAAATAAATCAATTAATAGATTGAGATAAATAATGAAATGCTGCTTAATAAGAATGATAAAACAAACAAAGCTGATGCAATACAAAATGTTAAAATGTAAATATGGGGAGGAAATAATGAAAAAAGTGAGACTAAAAAGTGAGATCTTGAGTTTGCTCTTAAAAATGCTGACACTCTGTGCTGCCCTCAGGTCTGCATACAGGCTGTTCCACAGAAATGGGCCTTAAAAATTAAAAGCTACCTCACCATGAGTCTTTGTTTGGCCTTTTGGTGCAACTAAATAACCACCACCTGAAGACCTGAGGGCTCTCACAGGCTCATATGATAAAAGCAAATCAGATAATAGTCTGGAACAAGACCATTAAGAGATTTAAAAAACACTACGAAAACCTTAAAATCAGTTCTTAAAGATACTAAATCTTGTCAGCGACAAAACTAAAGCATGACTTGGAGCAATGACAAAGGGAACGTTTGTGTCCTAAATGCAGCATCCAAAGACAGCCCTGCTTTTTAAAATTTATGTGGTCCAAATGCATTTTCTGTGTTTCAAATATCATCTCAGCAGAACTGCAGTGATAATAAGTGCTTGATAAACTTGTGTACATGTGGTTACAGAGAGATGCATCAGTTGTTTATCATTAATGTTTTCATATTTTCAGATGGAGAAAGATCTCCTGTTGAAATAAATATGACTTGGTGTCAGGCTCTTCAATACTGCAGACGACACTACAACACAAACTTGGCCAACTTCAGCAGCACAGCTCAAATGGGACACAACCACAGCTTTTGGATCGGAGAGCGTTACGACAACTGGACATGGCATGACAAGGGCTGCTCCTCATTCAGGGAATGGATTTTTCCAGATCAGACAGACACATGCACAGTGTTATATCATGAAGAGTCATCAGGCCGTATAGGACTTCATAAATATCCATGTAGTCCAGGAGACACATTTTGCTCCAGAGGTAAGTCCCAGATCAAACTCCTCCTTCAGGACATATGAAAAGTCAGTCTAACAAACTTGCTACAGTGTGACAGCATCATTGTTAACAATACTGTGTCTTACCTTGGTTTCACGTAAGGCACTGTGAGGATCAAAGTCATCAATGACAGTAAAACTTGGGAAAATGCCTACGACTACTGCAAGACCCACCATACCCGCCTGCTGTGGATCAGGGACAAAAACGACCAGAAAGCTGTAGAACAATGGCTGAATCACACTGATACTAATATTGGTAATGTGTTCTGGATTGGTCTGAGACAAAGTCGAGTCTTTGGGTTCTGGATTTGGAGCAGTGATACAACAGTTTGGTATGACAACTGGAAGGATGACAAAATCCCAGAGCTGCCAAATTCTCATCACTGTGGCATCATTGACAAACAAGACATGAAGTGGAGTGATGAAGAGTGCACCAGAGAACTACCCTTTCTCTGTGAGGAGGATATTGTATACCTGGATTAAACAGTTATAAAACTGGGAGTTTGGTTAAACTTTTACTGTTAACTTTAACTTTGGTTTTGTGACTGAAGTTATTTCTGTGAATCAGTTGATTCAACTAAATATGACATTTCAAAAGTTTATTCAAGGATAGCTAATATATTTCATATCTAATGTTGACTTGTTGGTTTTGTTTCATTGTGTGATATTGTTGTGATTGTTCTTTTATCTTTGTGCTGTAATTGTATACATTCTTCCTCTATTGACAGCAAACACACTGTTGTATTTTTCCAGATGTTGATGACTTGAAAATAAAGACACAAAATTAAATTATGAAACACCAGTCAAATACATTACAGAACTGAGGATCATAATGTTTTGGTATTTACCCTGTAAGTATGATTTTACTTAAACACTTAATGTTAGACTTGTTGACTGCAATATTTTAACTTTAAATCTTTGGTTACAAATACATCACAGAAAATCTGTGCATGTTTGGAGATGTAAATGAAACCAATCAACTTTAAATCTACCACTGAATGTTGACACAAAATGATGCTTCACACCTCCCGCCCCTATGTGTGTTGCCCTGCTGAGTGATGTGAGTGCAGGTGCCCAGGTGATTGACAGGTCACTGCAAAGTTGGTAGTAAACGACCGTTCTCATGGATGGAGAGCACTTTTTTTGAACACCTCTTGAAAACATCTTTCTGAGGTGAGTTTCAAACTAATGACAAGTTGACTGCACGTGTAGAAGAGGAGAGATTTAGCCTTGTGTAGTTCAGCTGTGTGAGTAGGCTCATGCTATGAAAAGCTCACGTTAGCCTTAATGTAGCTTTAGGTTTATAAGATAATGTGAAAAAAAACACATTTTTTTGGTGTACTTAGGGACTTAAAACTTTAAAATACACAGTGTTGTACCAGAGCCCAAAATAAACTGTAATGATCATAAGAATATCTCAATGTCGATGTAGCTTGTAGGCTATTGTGTAGGTCTAACTCAGGGGTGTCAACTATCATGTACAAATCAACTTTGCAAAGTGTGTTAGCATGTCTCTAAACTCTATAGACTGTAGAATTATTTAACAGGTAAATTTTGAACTCTCTTTGCCAGCAGGAAAAAAAGAGGCAAGTAAATACAATAAAGAATGGTCACAGAAATACACTGTGCCACTTTTTCTAGGCATTTTGTGGCATTCCTCATTTCTAGAGTGCATTGTACATTTCTATTTTTATAATTAGCCAATAAGCAATTTATAAGAACATAGGTGTGTATTAAAGTTGTTACCTGCAGTCTTTCAAATTCATCATTGCTCAAGAGAATCACATTTTAAATGTATCTGTGTTAATACTTACACAATATTTCGAAGAATGTTGCTGCAGTCTCTCTGATTTAATAGTTGCTCATTACTCCTCGATGTGATTTTACTTGTTTTATTTTCTTTTGTGCATGCATATCCCACTAACCTGGAATATGCAACATGTTGTCTAGATAATCCAGTCCATTTCACCTAATATGAGTTTGACACTCCTTATCGAAAGTATGGCCAAGTTTTTTAATACTTGGCTGGTTGATTTAACAGCATGAGAACAGGGAAAAGTTCAAGATTCTACCTAACACAATCTTGATGTGTAACTAAGCTGTCTTCTCGTATAGGGACAGACAATGAAGAGAAAGGGAGATATTGTGGAGTTTTTAAAAAAAAAACAAAAAAAAAAAAACAGCCAAACCAAGTTGAAGCTCAGGCCCAGACAGACCCCTGTCCTGATAACAGCTGCCCCGGCAGCTCCCAATCTGGAGCCATCCAGGCAGGTCAGTGTAGTGCGACACATGGACCCAGTCTAACACCAGCAGGTCACAAGCAGTAACTTGGTCACCGAGTTTAGACATTGACAAGTGTAGCTTCATACTAACATAAGGTGATTTTTGACAGCACAAACCTAATTTTGAATGATGATTCAGCTTGTAACAAAACATGTTTTTGTGTGTAATGTTTTTGTATTGATGTTGTATTTATTTTCAATGTATTTATATTGTTTTACAATTCAGTTTCATCACAGCATGAGACAGTTTCTTCCTCTACCTCTGATGAAGAAACTGAGACTGAACTGCAAGAAGTGGCCATTGAACCCCCATCATACTCATCAAGCACCAAATTTTGTGCACCTAGAGGACCAAGTGGTGAGCCCATACTTACTTACCTTTTATAAACTGAACAGTCTCCAGTGTATTTCATTCATTGATCTCTTTACACTTGAGTTTTACTTGCTGAAAATGTTCCACTTTTTGACCCATAATGTTAATGTAAAGAGGAGGACCCATGTCTTGCTAAGATACACACAAAGAAAGATGTATCTGGGTTATGAAAGTAGTCAAAAAAGAATGCTGGGGTTGCTGGTTTGGTGGAGTGGTTAAGCAACCACACACGTCCCATTTTCATCCTTCTGCCGGCCCGGGTTCGAATCCAGCCTGTGGCTAGTTTGCAGAGTGTCTTCCCCTACTCTTTCACAAGCCCATCCACTGTCACTCTCTCCTATCAATAAAGGCACAAAAATGCCCCAAAAAAAAAAAAAAAAAAAAAAAAAAAAGAGAATGTTGCTTTGGCACCAGGTTAAAAAAACAGCATAATTTTTTCCTATATTTATATGGACCCCCTGAGTAAACTTTGCCCACACTCTGGCCACCCCTTGTATAAAAGTCTAGCTATGCCACTGCTTGTTTGTGCCAAGGGTCAGAGTATTTTTGGAAATTAAGAAGGCAAAAGTTAATCAAAGGCCCGCAGAAGAACATGTCTGAATGCACAAAACCTTAAATCTTAAAGCAGAGGGGCGACAGAAGCAGTGGACTGCACTGTTCGCCACTCCTGTCAGCTTAGAACAGGACATGGAGGCTACAGTTCACACAGACTCACCAACATTGGTGACTCTCACATTCTGCTGTGACAGTCAGATGGTGGGGTCAATATTTCATGGGACCAGAATGAAAGCATGGGTCCATTTTGCCTTGTATCACAGGTCCAGTGCTGTGGTGGTGTCATGGTGTGGGGATATTTTTAAACACTTTGGCCCCCTTGATACCAAATGAAAAGTGTTTAAATACCAAAACCTACCTGAGAATTGTTGCTGACCATGTCCATTCACTTATGACCACAGTTTAGTCATCTTCTTGTTACGACTTTTAGAAGAACAACACACCATGTCTAAGATGTGCCAAAACTCAAATCATCTCAAACTTTTTTCTTTTACCTGATAATGAGTTCAGTGCTCTGCAGAAGCCTCTGTAGTCCCAAGAAATATTCCAGTAGAGCACGTTTGGGATGTGGTGTGATGGAGGATTTACATCATGGATGTGAAGCCAACTAATCTGCAGCAATTGTGTAATGCTATAATGTCAGTGTGGACCAGGAGGGTTTAAACACAGTGTTGAATCTATGCTATGAAGAGTTAAGCATTTAACAAGGGAAAAGTGTTCCAATGGTGTTGTAGAAAGGCATAATTTATATAGTGGCTGGTGTTTGTTTATTCATATATCTTGGTGCTTGTGTGTGTGTTTCCATCCTTTCATAATCCCAGTGTATCCATCCTTCCATGGCTACATCCAGAAGGAAAATGTGCCAAATCACAAAAGTTTTTAAAAATCTCAAACTGGTTTGTTGTACATGGTAATGAGTTCCTTGTTCTTCAGTATTGTCTCCATGTTTCAATCCAAAAGAGAATTTTTGGATGTGGCTGAGTGAAGATTTACATCATGGATGTGCAACCAACAAATCTGCAGAAACTGCTTGACACTATGATGTCAGCATGAACCAAGACTGTTTCCAGCACTGTGTGATATTTATGACATAAAAAATCAAGGTAGGTCAAAGGGGTCCAACCTGGGTTTTAGAAAGGCAAACGTAACACAGGACTGGTGGTTGTAGTAGTATAGTTCACATTCTTTATTCATGAAGTTAAATACAGTGAACATATGCAAAACTATGACCCACAGGGTGTAAAAAGTACATTTTTATTTGTTCATTTATTTATAATAAGGTGTCTTCACAACTTTGTTGTACTATACACTAATTTCATCTCCTCATGCCTGGCTGCTGAAAAGTCAAGATACAGTTTATCTGAGTATTTATTATTAAATTTTGTTTTTAATGACTTATTATCTTGCATTGTTATACAAAAAAAGGAAGCATAAGATCATTTTTCTTTTTTCATGCCAACAGAATTAACAGTGCTCACAAAAAACAGTGTGACATTTATTAAGTCAAATTTGACTCTGTAATTAATCAACACTCTGGTGCCATTGCTGATTTTGCTGTGCACACATTTACTTGGGTCCTTTTGCATGCTTAGCTCACCCTCATACTAGATATAAAAACTGTCAAACACTGAATCTCAACCAAATGACTTTAGACCTCATCAGGTAGGAGAGCTTCTGGTACATCATCAGTTTAACATGGTGAACTGAGCATAGTTCAACGTATATATACAAGTTTCACAAAGATATAAAGTGCTTTGTGGATTTTTATTTTCATTTTTTCTAGTCATCTTTCTTAAATCATTATTCAGAGTTTGTCATCGAAACAGCAATTTCCTGCTAAATCATTAAGTGTTCTTGCACTTTTTGGGTCACAACTTTGAGCAAGTCTGCAGACTAACCCTAACCATGAAGACTGATCTCCTGATGCTCGTGCTGTGTTCAGGTGAGTTTCTCTCCATTGGAGTTCATTTCTGTTAACTTCACATTTTGTACACTTTAGCAGTATACTGCTTGAGTAGCACAGCTCAAGGTGGCTAGAAGATACAGGCTCTTATACCTCAGAGGTCGTCATGATTAGGTCTGCATAAATTAACAAAAACAGTGATTATAGGATTACTTTACATTTCACAAACGTCTTTTGCTAAGAGCAGATCTTGGTCTTTAACTAATAACAACAGATAAAATTGTCACAAACTTTGAAAAGCCATGTATTACATTTGATTTTGTGTGGGTCCACTTTTAACACAACTTAATAGGGACAAAGATAGGGAGAGGGAAAAAAAGGTTGTCAACCACTGCTTTACATCACTTATTAATGGACAAATCATTTCGTCCCCTCCCTCTCCCTTCACAATTCAACTGTGGAAATATGGACTGGCTGTGCAAAATTTACTCACAAAAATGCAACAGGTACGGATGTCAATGGGTTAAACCCTGTGTGCCAAATTCTTTGTGGCATAAATTCAACGAGGAGCTGGACACATTCTTCAGAGATTTTTGCCTCAATTGAAAGACCTAAGTGCACTAAGTTGAATTTATGTGTTGACCAGGTGTACCTAATAAAATGACGATAGAGTGTGTGCTTGTGTGTGTGTGTGTGTGTGTGTGTGCATGTGTGTGTGTGTGTGTGTGTGTGTGTGTGTGTGATTGTGGGTAATAACCCTAATTTTACATGTGGTCATTTTTCTTGGAAAGACGCAATGCAAAGACAATATGGGATAAAACAAAATTTGGTCTGTTTGTTCAGGTTTTGTTCACCTGACACTGGCAACAAACCGACTACGATTCTTTGAAAAATTAGGAATGGAGTCTGATCGGACGAATTGGACTCAATCATCCATCGAATGTAAAAACAAAAGCGCATCACTGATAACCCTGTACGATGAAGACGATGCCAAATTCACAGGCAAGATGACAGGGTTAATCAAGGATGGAAATGACAATATCAATTACGACATCCGTGTCTGGCTTGGTCTGAGTCATAAGAGTCTACATGGGTCAGGAGGTGGATCAGTCAGTCAGTGTGGAACTGATGAAGAGCCAGGAGATGAACAGAAGTGTGTGGCCATCCATAACAACAAAACACAATGTTTTAATTGCACGGACCAGAAGTTTTTCATGTGCAACACAAGTAAGCTCAAGCTTCTTTTCTTGTTGTCATATTGAACAATCTATTTAAGATATACTGACCAAAAAACATGTTCAGTGCTGGATGTGTAATGGAGGAGATGATTTAATATCCTGTTTTGCTGCATGTTACTGCAAAGATGTCACTACGCTCGGCATAGGATTGCTTTAATATTAATAAAATCCCAGTGATAATCATTATATACTTTGTTTGGAGGGACAGATTTGGTCCATGTCAAACATTGCCTGGATAACACGTTAAATCTGCTGTTCGGATTTTATCTGGTAAATATTTATATTAAAAATAAACAAATAAATAAATTACACCATGATCGTCTTGAATAAAACTGATATAACTCCTTGCACTGGGAGAATGACCTTTAGACATAAAGGTCTAAAGGTCATGTCCATGTCTAATTTCACACACTTGCTGAAAAATAGCACAGGTCATGATCTTGTAAGCAATAAAACTAAAACATGACTTGAAGCGTTGAAATAGGAAAAGTTTGTGTCCTAAACCTAGTGTCCAAGGACAGTCTTTGCTTCTTAAAATATATGTGGTCCAGATGCATTTTCTCTGCCTCAAATATCATCTCAACAGAACTGCAGTGATAATATGTGCTTGACAAACATGTGTACATGTGGTTACAGAGTGATGCATCAATTGCTCACCATTAACCGATGTGTTCATATTTTCAGGTAGAGGAAGCACCCTTGTTAACATGAGTAAGACTTGGTGTCAGGCTCTTCAACACTGCAGACAACACTACAACACCAGCTTGGCCAACTTCAGCAGCACAGCTCAAATGACACACAAGCACAGCTTTTGGATCGGAGAGCGTTACGACAACTGGCAATGGCATGACAATGGCTGCTCCTCATTCAGGGAATGGGTAAACCCAGGCAGAGGGTCACCTGAAGGCACTTGCACAGAGTCTTATAGTGGAGGGTCACCAGACAATATAGGACTTCATAAAAATCCATGTAGGAGTGAAGCAGAAACATATTGCTCAAGAGGTAAGTCCCAGATCAAACTCCTCCTTCAGGACATATGAAAAGTCAGTCTAACAAACTTGGTACAGTGTGACAGCATCATTGTTAACAATACTGTGTCTTGTCTTGGTTTCACGTAAGGCACTGTGAGGATCAAAGTCATCAATGACAGTAAAACTTGGGAAAATGCCTACGACTACTGCAAGACCAACCATACCCGCCTGCTGTGGATCAGGGACGAAAACGACCAGAAAGCTGTAGAACAATGGCTGAATCACACTGATACTGATGTTGGCAATGTGTTCTGGATTGGTCTGAGACAAAGTCGAGTCTTTGGGTTCTGGATTTGGAGCAGTGATACAACAGTTTGGTATGACAACTGGAAGGATGACAACATGCCAGAGCTGCCAAATTCTCATCACTGTGGCATCATTGACAAACAAGACATGAAGTGGAGTGATGAAGAGTGCACCAGAGAACTACCCTTTCTCTGTGAGGAGGATATTGTATACCTGGATTAAACAGTTTTAAAACTGGGCGTTTTGGTTAAACTTTTACTGTTAGCCTTTACTTTGTTTTTTTGTGACTGAAGTTATTTCTGTGATTCAGATGATTCAACTAAGTATGACAGTTCAAAAGTTTATTCAAGGATAGCTAAAATATTTCATATAAAATGTTGACTGGTTGGTTTTGTGTTTCACTGTGTGATATTGTTGTGATTGTTCTTTTAACTTTGTGCTGTAATTGTATACATTCCTCCTCTATTGACAGCAAACACACTGTTGTATTTTTCAGGTGTTGATGACTTGAAAATAAAGACACAAAATTAAAGACATTATGAAACACCAGTCAAATACATTACAGAACTGAGAATGTTTTGGTATTTACCCTGTAAGTATGATTTATCTCAAACACTTAATCTTAGACTGTTTGACTACAATATTTTAACTTTAAGTCTTTGGTCACAAATCCATCAAATTAAATCAGTGCATGTTTGTAGATGTTAATAAAACCAATCAACTTTAAATCCACCACTGAATGTTGACACAAAATAACGCATCATTTTCGTAGTTTAAATGATGAAGCATACAAAGTGCAGCAGCTGCCATTTTCAGTGAGTACAAAATTCAAGGGATGCACAATATTGGACTTTAACTGATCTCCGACATGCTGATATTTCTGAACTCATTATCGCTAATACGGATATTATTTGTCAAGAACATAAAGTCTTTACTTTATGAAAATTGCCTTGTTGTATTCAGTGTAACATCTATTCATGTGATGAACATACGCAAAACAAGAAAAACAACATTTAACTCTTGACAAAATAAAACTGTTGATATCAAAAGGTACTCCTGCAGGGATAAGGTGAAGCGTTTTGGTACATTTGTTTACTTTGTCAATATTATTGCAATTATGTCAGCTGGAAATATCTGCATAAATTTCAATATCAGACGCAAAACAAGAAAAACAACACTGAACTCTTGAAAAAATGAAAATCTTGATATTAAAATGTACCCATGTAGCGATAATAAGGTGAAGCATGTTGGAACATTTGTTTACTTTGCCGATATTATAACCACTATGTTTTATATGTAAATATAGACAAAAATGTAAATATCGGCCCATACTGACATTTAACATTGTAGGCCAATATCTGCTGATACCGATATGATAGTGTTACTATTGTGTGTGATAACAAAATTATAATGCTCAAGAGAATCACTTCTTATTTAATGGTGCAACAGCAAACTCTAAGAGCTCGAGACCGACAGGAGCCGTAACTTCTTTTCTGTGAGGGGAGACTTTTATCACACTTTTATGGTATTTTTCTTTGTTTTACTGACCCTGTTTAACTTAAGAATCTTCAGCCAACCATGGTATTGCTTAAAGATTATAAAAAAATAATAATAATTAAAAAGAAAAAAAAGAAAAAATAAAATAAATTACTCAAAGGCCCGTAGAATAACATTTCTGAATGCACAAAACCTTAAATCTTAAAGCAGAGGGGCTACAGAAGCAGTGGACTGCACTGTTTGCCACTCCTGTCAGCTTAGAACAGGACATGGAGGCTACAGTTCACACAGACTCACCAACATTGGTGACTCTCAAATTCTGCTGTGACAGTCAGATGGTGGGGTCAATATTTCATGGGACCAGCATGAAAGCGTGGATCCATTTTGCCTTGTATCACAGGTCCAGTGCTGTGGTGGTGACATGGTGTGGGGATATTATTAAACACTTTGGCCCCCTTGATACCAAATGAACATTGTTTAAAGACCACAGCACTACCTGAGTATTGTTGCTGACCATGTCCATCCACTTATGACCACAGTTAAGCCATCATCTTATTACGACTGTTAGAAGAACAACACACCATGTCTACTATGTGCCAAAACTCAAATCATCTCAAACTTTTTTCTTTTACCTGATAATGAGTTCAGTGCTCTGCAGAAGCCTCTGTAGTCCCAAGAATTATTCCAGTAGAGCACATGTGGGATGTGGTGTAATGGAAGATTTGCAACATGTATGTGCAGCCAACAAATCTGCAGCAATTGTGTAATGCTATAATGTCAATGTGGACCAGGAGGGTTTACAACACCATGTTAAATCTATGCTATGAAGAATTTTGCAGTTCTCAAGGCTAAAGTGTTCCAATCTCATTGTAGAAAGGCATAATTAATATAGTGGCTGGTGTTTGTTTATTCAAATATCTCGTACATACATCCTTCTACATACAGAAGGAAAATGTGTAATATCAAAAAAGTTTAAAAGATGTCAAACTGGTTTCTTGTACATGGTAATGACTTCTCTGTTCATCAGTAGCCTCCATAGTCCCCATGTTTCAATCCAAAAGAGCATCTTTGGGATGTGGTTGAGTGAAGATTTACATTATGGATGTGCAGCCAAAAAATCAGGAGCAACTGCATGGCACTATGATGTCAGCATGAACCAAGATTGTTTCCAGCACTGTGTAATATTTATGCCATAAAAAAAATCAAGGTAGGTAAAAGAGGTGTAACTTGTGTTTTAGAAAGGCAAACTTAACACAGGACTGGTGGTTCTAGTAGTATAATTCATATTCTTTATTCATGAAGTTAAATACAGTGTGTATATGTAAAACTATCACTCACAGGATGTTGAAAGATTATACATTTTTGTTTATTTTAAATATTAACTATCAGGTATCACTGCAACTTTGTTGTACTATACATAAATTTCATCCCCTCATGCCTCATGGATGAAAAGTCAAGATACATTTTATCTTAGTATGTATTATTAATATGTTTTAATGACTTATTATCTCACAATGTTATTCAAAAAGGAAGCATGAAATCATCCTACTTTTTTCATGCCAACAGAATTAACAGTGCCCACAAAAAAACAGTGTGACATTTGTTGAGTCAAATTTGACTCTGTAATTAAATCAACACTCTGGTGCCATTGCTGATTTTGCTGTGCACACATTTACTTGGGTCCTTTTGCATGCTTACCTCACCCTCATACTAGATATAAAAACTGTCAAACACTGAATCTCAACCAAATGACTTAAGACCTCATCAGGTAGGAGAGCTTCTGGTACATCATCAGTTTAACATGGTGAACTGCACATAGTTCAAAGTATATATACAAGTTTCACAAAGATTGAAAGTGCTTTGTGGATTTTTATCTGCATTTTTCTTTTTCAGTCATCTTTCTTGAATCAGTATTACCTGATCATCTGGTCAGGAATTTCCTGCTTAAATCATTGAGTGTTCTTGCACTTTTTGGTTCACAACTTTGAACAAGTCTGCAGACTTTATTTGGCAAACATCACACAACCATGAAGACTGATCTCCTGATGCTCGTGCTGTGTTCAGGTGAGTTTCTCTCCATTGGAGTTCATTTCAGTTAACTTCACATTTTGTACACTTTAGCAGTATACTGCTTGAGTAGCACAGCTCAAGGTGGCTAGAAGATACAGGCTCTTTTACCTCAGAGGTTGTCATAAGTAGGTCTGCATAAATTAACTAAAGCAGTGATTGTAGGATTAGTTTACATTTTTCAAACATCTTTTGCTAAGAACACATCTCGGTCTTAGCCCAGTCGATCTAGCTTTTACTAATAACAACAGATAAAATTGTTCCAAACTTTGAAAAGCCATGTATTACTTTTGATTTTGTGTGGGTCCACTTTTAACACAACTACATATGGGTTGTCAACCACTGCTTATATCACTTATTAAAGAACAAATAATTTCTTCCCCTCCCTCTCCCTTTACAATTCAACTGTGGAAATATGGACTGGCCGTGCAAAATTTACTCACAAAAACACAACAGGTACGGATGTGAATGGGTTAAACCCTGTGTGCCTCTCGAACGCCCATAATTCTTTGTGGTACAGATTCAACCAGGAGCTGGAAACATTCCTCAGAGATTTTTGCCCGTATTGAAAGACCTTTATGCGCTGAGTTGCATGTATGTGTTGATCGGGTGTACCTAAAATAATGTGTGTGGGTGTGTGTGTGTGTGTGTGTGTGTGTCCCTGTGAGTGTGTGACATTGACAACAAACCGACTACGATTCTTTGAAAAATTAGGAATGGAGTCCGATCGGATTGATTGGACTCAATCATCCAGCCAATGTGAAAACATAAATGCATCACTGATAACCCTGTATGATGAAGACGATGTCAAATTCACAGGCAAGATTACAGGGGGAATCTATCCTTTAAAACGTGAAATTCCTGTCTGGCTTGGTCTGAGTCTAAGTAGGTCAAAAGGTGGAACTGCTGAAGACCCAGGAGATGAACAGAAGTGTGTGGCCATCCATGACAACAAAACACAATGTTTTAAATGCATGGAGCAGAAGTTTTTCAAGTGCAACACAAGTAAGCTTAAGCTTCTCTTTCTTTTTGTCATATTGAACAATCAATTTAAGATATACTGACCACAAAACAAGTTCAGTTACATCTGAATTTCAACTGTGCTGGATGTGTAATGGAGGAGATTATTTTATACCCTGTTTTGCTGCATGTTACTGAAAGGATGCCAACATGTTCAACATAAAATTGCTTTAAAATTAATAAAATATCAGTGATAATCATTATATACTTTGTTTGAAAGGAAAGATTTAGTCCATGTCAAACATTGGCTGGATAACAGGTTACATGTGCTGATCATTTTTTATCTGATACCAATATTTACAAAAAAATGAATAAATCAATTACACTGTGATCTTCTTGAATAAAATTGATGTAACTCATTGCACTGGGAGTATAACCTTTAGACATAAAGGTCTAAAGGTCATGTCCATGTCTAGTTTCACATACTTGCTGAAAAATAGCACAGGTCATGATCTTGTAAGCAATAAAACACAAACATGACTTGGAGCGATGAAAAAAGAAAAGTTTGTGTCCTAAACCTAGTGTCCAAGGACAGCCTTGCTTATTAAAATATATGTGGTCCAGCTGCATTTTCTCTGCCTCAAATATCATCTCAGCAGAACTGCAGTGATAATATGTGCTTGACAAACATGTGTACATGTGGTTACAGAGTGATGCATCAATTGTTCACCATTAACTGATGTTTTCATATTTTCAGGTAGAGAAAGCACTCTTGTTAACATAAATATGATTTGGTGTCAGGCTCTTCAACACTGCAGACAACACTACAACACCAGCTTGGCCAACTTCAGCAGCACAGCTCAAATTAGACACAAGCACAGCTTCTGGATCAGAGAGCGTTACGACAACTGGACATGGCATGACAACGGCTGCTCCTCATTCAGAGAATGGGTTACACCTGAGGGTGGGCGATGTGATGACAATTGCACAGTGTTAGACAGTAAAGGGTCACCAGATCATACAGGACTTTATAAATTTCAGTGTAGGAGTCAAGGAGACACATTTTGCTCCAGAGGTAAGTCCCAGATCAAACTCCTCCTTCAGGACATATGAAAAGTCAGTCTAACAAACTTGCTACAGTGTGACAGCATCATTGTTAACAATACTGTGTCTTGTCTTGGTTTCACGTAAGGCACTGTGAGGATCAAAGTCATCAATGACAGTAAAACTTGGGAAGATGCCTACGACTACTGCAAGACCAACCATACCCGCCTGCTGTGGATCAGGGACGAAAACGACCAGAAAGCTGTAGAACAATGGCTGAATCACACTGACAATGATATTAAGTTCTGGATTGGTCTGAGACAAAGTCGAGTCTTTGGGTTCTGGATTTGGAGCAGTGATACAACAGTTTGGTATGACAACTGGAAGGATGACAAAATTCCAGAGCTGCCAAATTCTCATCACTGTGGCATCATTGACAAACAAGACATGAAGTGGAGTGATGAAGAGTGCACCAGAGAACTACCCTTTCTCTGTGAGGAGGATATTGTATACCTGGATTAAACAGTTATAAAACTGGGCGTTTTGGTTAAACTTTTACTGTTAGCCTTTACCTTGTTTTTTTGTGACTGAAGTTATTTCTGTGATTCAGATGATTCAACTAAGTATGACAGTTCAAAAGTTTATTCAAGGATAGCTAAAATATTTCATATAAAATGTTGACTGGTTGGTTTTGTGTTTCACTGTGTGATATTGTTGTGATTGTTCTTTTAACTTTGTGCTGTAATTGTATACATTCCTCCTCTATTGACAGCAAACACACTGTTGTATTTTTCAGGTGTTGATGACTTGAAAATAAAGACACAAAATTAAAGTAATTATGAAACACCAGTCAAATACATTACAGAACTAAGAATGTTTTGGCTTTTACCATGTAAGTATGATTTATCTCAAACACTTAATCTTAGACTGTTGGACTACAATATTTTAACTTTAAGTCTTTGGTCACAAATCCATCAAATTAAATCAGTGCATGTTTGTAGATGTAAATAAAACCAATCAACTTTAAATCTACCACTGAATGTTGACACAAAATAATGCATCATTTTCGTAGTTTAAATGATGAAGCATACAAAGTGCAGCAGCTGCCATTTTCAGTGAGTACAAAATTCAAGGGATGCACAATATTGGACTTTAACTGATCTCCGACATGTTGATATTTCTGAACTCATTATCGCTAATATGGATATTATTTGTCAAGAACATAAAGTCTTTACTTTATGAAAATCGCCTTGTTGTATTCAGTGTAACATCTATTCATGTGATGAACATACGCAAAACAAGAAAAACAACATTTAACTCTTGAAAAAATGAAACTCTTGATTTCTAAATCTTCCCATGCAGTGATAAGGTGAAGCGTTTTGGTACATTTGTTTACTTTTCCAATATTATTGTCAATATGTCAGCTGGAAATATCTGCATAAATTTCAATATCAACCGATACTGACATTTAACATTTTCAGACCAACATCTGCTGATACCAATATCATAGGGATAACATTGTGTTTCCCTAAAACATTATAATGCTTCAAGAGAATGACTTCTTACCTTGTTTTTGCTAAAACACTGGCCCTTCACTGACTCTCCTTCTGGTCGATTAACCCACCAATCAGAGATCCCCACAGTGATGTCATCACTAAGGGAAAAGTTAGGCAAACTCTAAGAGCCCGAGACCAACAGGAGCCACAACTTTTTTTCACTGAGGGGAGACTTTTCTGACAGTGTGATGGTACTATTCTTTGCTTTATTTTCACTGTCAAACTTAAAGAACCACTCAGCAGCCTTAGTATTGCTCAAAGATTGAAAAAAACTTGACTGATGCCTTTAGAAAATTCCTTGTTTGTGCCAAGGATCAGAATATTTCTGGAAATTACAAAGACAAAAGTTACTCAAATAACTACTTATGACAGCCAAGGCATAAGAAGCAGTGGACTGCACTGTTTGCCACTCCTGTCAGCTTAGAACAGGACATGGAGGCTACAGTTCACACAGACCCACCATCTGACTCTCAAATTCTGCTGTGACAGTCAGATGGTGGGGCCAATATTTCATGGGACCAGCATGAAAGCGTGGATCCATTTTGCCTTGTATCACAGGTCCAGTGCTGTGGTGGTGACATGGTGTGGGGATATTTTTAAACATTTTGGCCCCCTTGATACCAAATGAACATTGTTTAAAGACCACAGCACTACCTGAGTATTGTTGCTGACCATGTCCATCCACTTATGACCACAGTTAAGCCATCATCTTATTACGACTGTTAGAAGAACAACACACCATGTCTACTATGTGCCAAAACTCAAATCATCTCAAACTTTTTTCTTTTACCTGATAATGAGTTCAGTGCTCTGCAGAAGCCTCTGTAGTCCCAAGAATTATTCCAGTAGAGCACATGTGGGATGTGGTGTGATGGAAGATTTGCAACATGTATGTGCAGCCAACAAATCTGCAGCAATTGTGTAATGCTATAATGTCAATGTGGACCAGGAGGGTTTACAACACCATGTTAAATCTATGCCATGAAGAATTTTGCAGTTCTCAAGGCTAAAGTGTTCCACCCTGGTTCTAGAAAAGCATAATTAATATAGTGGCTGGTGTTTGTTTATTCAAATATCTCGGTGTATGTGTGCAAACCTATAACTCACAGTGTGTTCAGAGTACATTCAAACTGCAATGTTTTATTTCTTTTCAATGTAACAGCAACTTTGTTGTTTAATATGTTTATATCATCTCCTCATGTCTAATTCATGGAAAGCGAACATACATTTTATCTTAGAATTTTGTATCAAATGTTTATCCTACTGGATTTTCATCTCTTCTGTTGTCAAGGAAATAAAGCAGTGAATAATCCTTTCCCTCTTTTTGCCAGAAGAATAAACAGAGCTCAAAAAAAAAGATTGTGTCATTTCTTAAGTCAAATTTGACTATCTCTAGTTGATCAACACTCTCTTGTCATTGCTGATTTTAATGTGCACACATTTGCCTGGTGCCTTTTGCATGCTTACCACACCCTCATACTAGATATAAAAACTGTCAAACACTGAATCTCAACCAAATGACTCAAGATCTCATCATCAGGTAGGAGAGCTGTGGTACTTTATCAGTCTAACATGATGACCTGCAAATAGTTCAAAGTATATAGACAAGTTTTACAAAGATTTAAATTGCTTTGTGTATTTGTTTCTTCATCTTTTCTAGTCATCTTTCTTAAATCATTTTTCAGAGTTCATCATCTGGTCAGGGATTTCCTGCTAAATCATTAAGTGTTCTTGCACTTTTTGGGTCACAACTTTGAGCAAGTCTGCAGACTTTATTTAGCAAACATCACACAACCATGAAGACTGATCTCCTGATGCTCATGCTGTGTTCAGGTGAGTTTCTCTCCATTGGAGTTCATTTCTGTTAACTTCAGATTTTTTACACTTTAGCAGTATACTGCTTGAGTAGCACGTCTCAAGGTGGCTATAAGATACAGGCTTTTTTACCTCAGAGGTTGTCATGATTAGGTTTGCATAAATGAACTAAAACAGTGATTATAGGATTATTTTACATTTTCCAGAGGCCTTTTGCTACGTCTTTCTCTTAGCCCCTTCAATCTAGCTTTTGCTAACAACTGATAAAATTGTAACAACCTTTTAAAAGGAATGTACCACTTCTGGTCTTGTGTGGGTCCATTTTTAACACAACTCAATATGAACAAAGATAGGGAGAGGGAAAAAAGGTTGTCAACCACTGCTTTTATCACTTATTAATGGACAAATCATTTTTTCCTCTCCCTCTCCCTTTACAAGTTAACTTTCATAAAATGCAATGGCTGTGCAAAACTTGCTCACAAAAACACAAAAACTATAGATGTTAACTGGTTAAACCATGTGTGCCTTCAGAAAAGCCTTAATTCTTTGTGGCATAGATTCAGCGAGGAGCTGGAAATATTCTTCAGAGATTTTTGTCCATATTGAAAAACCTAAATCCACTGAGTTGCATTTATGTGTTGAACAGGTGAACCTAATAAAATGACTTTAGAGTGTGTGCGTAATAGCTCTTATTTTACATTACAGAAATTTTAAAATACAGTCTGTTTACTTTGAAAAATGCAATGCAAAGACAATAAAGCATAAAGTGATATTTTGTCTGTTTGTTTAGGTTGTTTTCACCTGACATTGGCAACACATCGACTACGATTCTTTGAAAAATTAGAAAACGAGTCTAAACAGATCAATTGGACTCAAGCATCCATGCAGTGTGAAAACATAAATGCATCACTGATAACCCTGTATGATGAAGACGACGCCAAATTCATAGGCAAGATTACAGGGGAAATTGGGAATGTAACCCACCAAATCTATGTCTGGCTTGGTCTGAGTCATAAGAGTCTACATGGGTCAGGAGGTGGATCAGTCAGTCAGTGTGGAACTGATGAAGACCCAGATGAACAGAAGTGTGTGGCCATCCATAACAACAAAACACAATGTTTTACTTGCACGGACCAGAAGTATTTCATGTGCAACACAAGTAAGCTCACGCTTCTTTTTCTTTTTGTCATATTGAACAATCAATTTAAGATACAATGAACAAAAAACATGTTCAGTTACATCTGCATTTCAACTGTGCTGGATTTGTAATGGAGGAGCTGATTTAATATCCTGTTTTGCTGTATGTTACTTAAGGATGCCAGTGGATTCAGCATAAGATCGTTTAAAGGGATATGCCACCTTTAATTTCTTTTCATGACTCGCTCACTCCTGAGTCCATGACAAGAAGAAAGACACCATTCTTTTGACTAGTTGTGCAGTAATGAGTTAGCCTGCCTCTGCCTATAGTCATCACATGAACTCTTAAGCAACTCTAAACGGTCCTGTATGCTTGTGTGACATGTTTTATTTTATCGCGTTATGTTATGTTATGTTATCTATTTTTAGACTAAGATTAGCATTTTTATTTAATTTTTGAAAGAAACACAGACAAAACCAAACCACAGGGCAATCCCAGTGACAATTCTTAAAAAATTAGTTTGTTCATGATTTTCTGGTACCAGTATTTACAAAAAGTGAATAAATAAAATGCACCATTATCGCCTTGAAAAAAAAACCAATCTAGCTAATTGCACAGGGAGTATGACCTTTAGACATGTAAAAAAAATTAAGGGCATGTTCATGTCCTCGTCTAGTTTCACATACTTGCCTTAAAATAGCACAGGTAATGATCTTCAATCAATCTATCCACCAAACTGAATTTGTATAGCACTTTTCATACAACAAATGTAGCAAGTTCTATATATATAGTTATATGTGTACATATACGTATATAAATGAACACACAGACAAAAATGTCGGTATCCTTCCGTTAAAGAATAAAAAAACCCACAATGGTCACTGAAATAACTGAAAACGGGACAAAAGTAATAATAAATAAAAAAATAATGAAAATTAACTAATGAAATTTAGACACTGCTTTTGAATTGAGGTTCAACAAAATTATTTAAAAAACAAAATAATAAAACTGGCATGGACAAAAATGATGGTACCCCGAGAAAAGATTGAAAATCATTATCCTCCAACAGGATAAGACTTAAAACACACAGCTAAAAACACCCAAGAATGGCTCAGAACAAAACATTGGACTATTCTGAAGTGGCCTTTTATGAGCCCTGATCTAAATCCTATTGAACATTTGTGGAAGGAGCTGAAACATGCAGTCTGGAGAAGACACCTTCAAACCTGAGACAGCTGGAGCAGTGTGCTCACGAGGAGTGGGCCAAAATACCTGTGGACAGGTGCAGAAGTCTCATTGAGAGTTACAGAAGTCGCCTGATTGCAGTGATTGCCTCATAATGTTGTGCACAAACATATGAAGTTGTACGATTGCCAGAGAAGGAACCAAAAGCAGACTCGGAAGCAAAAGGCAAGTTTCAGTCCGTTTAATGACAAAAAGGGTTCGGTACACAGGAGTTCAAAAAGTTAAGGCAGAGGTACAAAATCGGCAGGCTAAGTTCAGGATCAAAGAATCAGGAAAAAAGGTCAGGATTAACAAGGAGTCAGACAGAAAAACGCTCAAAAGGGTGCACACAAGGAAACAACAAGATCTTGCACAGAAGACAGGGAGCGAATGGTTTAAATACACGAGGAAGGGCCAAATAACCAGGGATCACCTGGTGCACACACTCAGACAGTCAACGCAGCTGAAACACATGGATGAGATGGACGAAGAGCACAGGTAGGGGAGGGCAGGAAGGAGTGATCGGAAGAAGAAACATAAGGTAAGTAACTGATGAAAAAAAAAAACAGGAAATGACAAGACAGAAGACATGAGGCAGAAATAAAAGGGTAGCTTAACCAGGGGATGTGACAGAAGTTAAAGGTACAATCATATTTGTCCAGGCCAGTTTCATTAGTTTGTTTTTTATAATGATCCTGTTGAACCACAATTCAAAAGCAATGTCTGATTTTCATAAGTTGGTTTTCAGTAACTTTTAATTGATCATTAATTTTGTCAGTTTTAAGTTATTTCAGTGATGATTGTGCGTTTTCTCTCTTTAATGGAAGGGTACCAACATTTTTGTCTATATATATATGTATATATATATATATATATATATATATATATATATATATATATATATATATATATATATTTGGATAGATAGGCAGACAGACAGACACAAATCAAAGACCTTGAGAGTGTGTGAGCCACGAACTGTTGAAATGCCGTTATGAATGATACGGTGTATGTAAAAGAAAAGTGGGAAAAAGAGGCAAATATTACTTTATCGAAGGATGAATGGCAAGAGATAAATGAACAAATATGGAAAACAACCTGCTCCCTCTCATGGAGAGAGTTTGGTTGGAAGAATATTGTGAGGTATTTCATTATGCCAGAACAACAAAAGTACAAAAATACAAGGTGTTGGAGAGGGTGTGGTGAGGGGAGGGCCAATCATTTTCATATCTTTTGGAGTTGTCCTTTAATTAAGTCATACTGGCTGGAGATCCAGAAAAGTATGGACACAGTTATGAGAATAACACTTCCATTCACATTTGAATTATTCTGTCTCGGAAAAATGACAGTAGAAATTACAGGCTTTGTTATATATGTTTAGGGTAATGTTAACATCAAGTAAAAAAGCCATAACACAAAAATGGCTTACTACAGAGATACCTAGGGTCAATGATTGGTCTGAAGAAATGCAAAGAATCTACACCATGGAAAAACCGACATATCTAATAAGACTGGAACTGGATAAATTTGAAGGACTATGGCAAAAATGGATAGAATTTGTAACAACAAATAGGGTACATTTAAATAGATAAAGACAAGCTGTCATCCCCTTGGTTCACTGCTACAGATATCAAACTGGTAGTGCTACTTGTGTTGTTAGTTCATGTTATATTGTTACTATTTTAAATATTATTGTGATGAAAGTCATTATTATCACCATTTGGACTAGAAAGTTATAGCATTTTTTTATCTTAAATTTATATGGATATATGTATGTGTATATGTATATGTATGTGTGTGTGTATATATATATATATACACATATGTATATATAATTTAATATTCATATATATATTTTTAATTTTAATACTTCTTATTTGTATTACTATAAATTCATTGAACTATTGTGCTTTTTTTAATTCTTATTTCTGTTTTTATTCCTATTTTTATTTATTTTTTTGGCCCATTTTCTGGTTGATATCGATGCTTGTTAAAAAAAAGTAAAAAAAAAAAAAGTGATCTTTCATGTTAAGTCATTTGGAATAATAGTTTCATAAGAGTAAACTCATTGTAAGTGATAAGGACATTTTTTTTTTTTCAAAAAAAGTCACTCTAATGTTAAATAACCTATTTTGTATTAACTTGTCCAACTTAAGTTTTTTGTTGTTGTTGTTTTTGTTGAAAAAAAATGAAAAAAAGGTGTTTTTTAGATATACTGAAAAGTGATACAATGACACATTTCAATAAAAAGAGAATAACATATATATATATATAAAAAAAAAGAAATGCTGTTATGAGTTCAAAATAAGGAAACACTGGAGATAAAAGTGAAAGAATGAAACATAATGTAAGTAATAATGGACTTCAAATAAATCAATTAATAGATTGAGATAAATAATGAAATGCTGCTTAATAAGAATGATAAAACAAACAAAGCTGATGCAATACAAAATGTTAAAATGTAAATATGGGGAGGAAATAATGAAAAAAGTGAGACTAAAAAGTGAGATCTTGAGTTTGCTCTTAAAAATGCTGACACTCTGTGCTGCCCTCAGGTCTGCATACAGGCTGTTCCACAGAAATGGGCCTTAAAAATTAAAAGCTACCTCACCATGAGTCTTTGTTTGGCCTTTTGGTGCAACTAAATAACCACCACCTGAAGACCTGAGGGCTCTCACAGGCTCATATGATAAAAGCAAATCAGATAATAGTCTGGAACAAGACCATTAAGAGATTTAAAAAACACTACGAAAACCTTAAAATCAGTTCTTAAAGATACTAAATCTTGTCAGCGACAAAACTAAAGCATGACTTGGAGCAATGACAAAGGGAACGTTTGTGTCCTAAATGCAGCATCCAAAGACAGCCCTGCTTTTTAAAATTTATGTGGTCCAAATGCATTTTCTGTGTTTCAAATATCATCTCAGCAGAACTGCAGTGATAATAAGTGCTTGATAAACTTGTGTACATGTGGTTACAGAGAGATGCATCAGTTGTTTATCATTAATGTTTTCATATTTTCAGATGGAGAAAGATCTCCTGTTGAAATAAATATGACTTGGTGTCAGGCTCTTCAATACTGCAGACAACACTACAACACAAACTTGGCCAACTTCAGCAGCACAGCTCAAATGGGACACAACCACAGCTATTGGATCGGAGAGCGTTACGACAACTGGACATGGCATGACAAGGGCTGCTCCTCATTCAGGGAATGGCTTTATCCAGAACAGACAGAAAAATGCACAGTGTTATATCATGAAGAGTCATCAGACCATATAGGACTTCATAAATATCCATGTAGTCCAGGAGACACATTTTGCTCCAGAGGTAAGTCCCAGATCAAACTCCTCCTTCAGGACATATGAAAAGTCAGTCTAACAAACTTGGTACAGTGTGACAGCATCATTGTTAACAATACTGTGTCTTACCTTGGTTTCACGTAAGGCACTGTGAGGATCAAAGTCATCAATGACAGTAAAACTTGGGAAAATGCCTACGACTACTGCAAGACCCACCACACCCGCCTGCTGTGGATCAGGGACAAAAACGACCAGAAAGCTGTAGAACAATGGCTGAATCACACTGATACTGATACTGGTAATGTGTTCTGGATTGGTCTGAGACAAAGTCGAGTCTTTGGGTTCTGGATTTGGAGCAGTGATACAACAGTTTGGTATGACAACTGGAAGGATGACAAAATCCCAGAGCTGCCAAATTCTCATCACTGTGGCATCATTGACAAACAAGACATGAAGTGGAGTGATGAAGAGTGCACCAGAGAACTACCCTTTCTCTGTGAGGAGGATATTGTATACCTGGATTAAACAGTTATAAAACTGGGAGTTTGGTTAAACTTTTACTGTTAACTTTAACTTTGGTTTTGTGACTGAAGTTATTTCTGTGAATCAGTTGATTCAACTAAATATGACATTTCAAAAGTTTATTCAAGGATAGCTAATATATTTCATATCTAATGTTGACTTGTTGGTTTTGTTTCATTGTGTGATATTGTTGTGATTGTTCTTTTATCTTTGTGCTGTAATTGTATACATTCTTCCTCTATTGACAGCAAACACACTGTTGTATTTTTCCAGATGTTGATGACTTGAAAATAAAGACACAAAATTAAATTATGAAACACCAGTCAAATACATTACAGAACTGAGGATCATAATGTTTTGGTATTTACCCTGTAAGTATGATTTTACTTAAACACTTAATCTTAGACTTGTTGACTGCAAAATTTCAACTTTAAATCTTTGGTTACAAATACATCACAGAAAATCTGTGCATGTTTGGAGATGTAAATGAAACCAATCAACTTTAAATCTACCACTGAATGTTGACACAAAATGATGCTTCACACCTCCCGCCCCTATGTGTGTTGCCTTGCTGAGTGATGTGAGTGCAGGTGCCCAGGTGATTGACAGGTCACTGCAAAGTTGGTAGTAAACGACCGTTCTCGTGGATGGAGAGCACTTTTTTTGAACACCTCTTGAAAACATCTTTCTGAGGTGAGTTTTAAACTAATGACAAGTTGACTGCACGTGTAGAAGAGGAGAGATTTAGCCTTGTGTAGTTCAGCTGTGTGAGTAGGCTCATGCTATGAAAAGCTCACGTTAGCCTTAATGTAGCTTTAGGTTTATAAGATAATGTGAAAAAAAAACACATTTTTTTGGTGTACTTAGGGACTTAAAAATTAAAATACACAGTGTTGTACCAGAGCCCAAAATAAACTGTAATGATCATAAGAATATCTCAATGTCGATGTAGCTTGTAGGCTATTGTGTAGGTCTAACTCAGGGGTGTCAACTATCATGTACAAATCAACTTTGCAAAGTGTGTTAGCATGTCTCTAAACTCTATAGACTGTAGAATTATTTAACAGGTAAATTTTGAACTCTCTTTGCCAGCAGTAAAAAAAGAGGCAAGTAAATACAATAAAGAATGGTCACAGAAATACACTGTGCCACTTTTTCTAGGCATTTTGTGGCATTCCTCATTTCTAGAGTGCATTGTACATTTCTATTTTTATAATTAGTCAATAAGCAATTTATAAGAACATAGGTGTGTATTAAAGTTGTTACCTGCAGTCTTTCAAATTCATCATTGCTCAAGAGAATCACATTTTAAATGTATCTGTGTTAATACTTACACAATATTTCGAAGAATGTTGCTGCAGTCTCTCTGATTTAATAGTTGCTCATTACTCCTCGATGTGATTTTACTTGTTTTATTTTCTTTTGTGCATGCATGTCCCACTAACCTGGAATATGCAACATGTTGTCTAGATAATCCAGTCCATTTCACCTAATATGAGTTTGACACTCCTTATCGAAAGTATGGCCAAGTTTTTTAATACTTGGCTGGTTGATTTAACAGCATGAGAACAGGGAAAAGTTCAAGATTCTACCTAACACAATCTTGATGTGTAACTAAGCTGTCTTCTCGTATAGGGACAGACAATGAAGAGAAAGGGAGATATTGTGGAGTTTTTAAAAAAAAAACAAAAAAAAAAAAAACAGCCAAACCAAGTTGAAGCTTAGGCCCAGACAGACCCCTGTCCTGATAACAGCTGCCCCGGCAGCTCCCAATCTGGAGCCATCCAGGCAGGTCAGTGTAGTGCGACACATGGACCCAGTCTAACACCAGCAGGTCACAAGCAGTAACCTGGTCACCGAGTTTAGACATTGACAAGTGTAGCTTCATACTAACATAAGGTGATTTTGACAGCACAAACCTAATTTTGAATGATGATTCAGCTTGTAACAAAACATGTTTTTGTGTGTAATGTTTTTGTATTGATGTTGTATTTATTTTCAATGTATTTATATTGTTTTACAATTCAGTTTCATCACAGCATGAGACAGTTTCTTCCTCTACCTCTGATGAAGAAACTGAGACTGAACTGCAAGAAGTGGCCATTGAACCCCCATCATACTCATCAAGCACCAAATTTTGTGCACCTAGAGGACCAAGTGGTGAGCCCATACTTACTTACCTTTTATAAACTGAACAGTCTCCAGTGTATTTCATTCATTGATCTCTTTACACTTGAGTTTTACTTGCTGAAAATGTTCCACTTTTTGACCCATAATGTTAATGTAAAGAGGAGGACCCATGTCTTGCTAAGATACACACAAAGAAAGATGTATCTGGGTTATGAAAGTAGTCAAAAAAGAATGCTGGGGTTGCTGGTTTGGCGGAGTGGTTAAGCAACCACACACGTCCCATTTTCATCCTTCTGCCGGCCCGGGTTCGAATCCAGCCTGTGGCTAGTTTGCAGAGGGTCTTCCCCTACTCTTTCACAAGCCCATCCACTGTCACTCTCTCCTATCAATAAAGGCACAAAAATGCCCCAAAAAAAAAAAAAAAAAAAAAAAAGAGAATGCTGCTTTGGCACCAGGTTAAAAAAACAGCATAATTTTTTCCTATATTTATATGAACCCCCTGAGTAAACTTTGCCCACACTCTGGCCACCCCTTGTATAAAAGTCTAGCTATGCCACTGCTTGTTTGTGCCAAGGGTCAGAGTATTTTTGGAAATTAAGAAGGCAAAAGTTAATCAAAGGCCCGCAGAAGAACATGTCTGAATGCACAAAACCTTAAATCTTAAAGCAGAGGGGCGACAGAAGCAGTGGACTGCACTGTTCGCCACTCCTGTCAGCTTAGAACAGGACATGGAGGCTACAGTTCACACAGACTCACCAACATTGGTGACTCTCAAATTCTGCTGTGACAGTCAGATGGTGGGGCCAATATTTCATGGGACCAGCATGAAAGCATGGGTCCATTTTGCCTTGTATCACAGGTCCAGTGCTGTGGTGGTGACATGGTGTGGGGATATTTTTAAACACTTTGGCCCCCTTGATACCAAATGAAAAGTGTTTAAATACCAAAACCTACCTGAGAATTGTTGCTGACCATGTCCATTCACTTATGACCACAGTTTAGCCATCTTCTTGTTACTACTTTTAGAAGAACAACACACCATGTCTAAGATGTGCCAAAACTCAAATCATCTAAAACTTTTTTCTTTTACCTGATAATGAGTTCAGTGCTCTGCAGAAGCCTCTGTAGTCCTAAGAAATATTCCAGTAGAGCACGTTTGGGATGTGGTGTGATGGAGGATTTACATCATGGATGTGCAGCCAACTAATCTGCAGCAATTGTGTAATGCTATAATGTCAGTGTGGACCAGGAGAGTTTAAACACAGTGTTGAATCTATGCTATGAAGAGTTAAGCATTTAACAAGGGAAAAGTGTTCCAATGGTGTTGTAGAAAGGCATAATTAATATAGTGGCTGGTGTTTGTTTATTCATATATCTCGGTGCTTGTGTGTGTGTTTCCATCCTTTCATAATCCTAGTGTATCCATCCTTCCATGGCTACATCCAGAAGGAAAATGTGCCAAATCACAAAAGTTTTTAAAAATCTCAAACTGGTTTGTTGTACATGGTAATGAGTTCCTTGTTCTTCAGTATTGTCTCCATGTTTCAATCCAAAAGAGAATTTTTGGATGTGGCTGAGTGAAGATTTACATCATGGATGTGCAACCAACAAATCTGCAGCAACTGCTTGACACTATGATGTCAGCATGAACCAAGACTGTTTCCAGCACTGTGTGATATTTATGACATAAAAAATCAAGGTAGGTCAAAGGGGTCCAACCTGGGTTTTAGAAAGGCAAACGTAACACAGGACTGGTGGTTGTAGTAGTATAGTTCACATTCTTTATTCATGAAGTTAAATACAGTGAACATATGCAAAACTATGACCCACAGGGTGTAAAAAGTACATTTTTATTTGTTCATTTATTTATAATAAGGTGTCTTCACAACTTTGTTGTACTATACACTAATTTCATCTCCTCATGCCTGGCTGCTGAAAAGTCAAGATACAGTTTATCTGAGTATTTATTATTAAATTTTGTTTTTAATGACTTATTATCTTGCATTGTTATACAAAAAAAGGAAGCATGAGATCATTTTTCTGTTTTCATGCCAACAGAATTAACAGTGCTCACAAAAAACAGTGTGACATTTATTAAGTCAAATTTGACTCTGTAATTAATCAACACTCTGGTGCCATTGCTGATTTTGCTGTGCACACATTTACTTGGGTCCTTTTGCATGCTTACCTCACCCTCATACTAGATATAAAAACTGTCAAACACTGAATCTCAACCAAATGACTTCAGACCTCATCAGGTAGGAGAGCTTCTGGTACATCATCAGTTTAACATGGTGAACTGAGCATAGTTCAACGTATATATACAAGTTTCACAAAGATATAAAGTGCTTTGTGGATTTTTATTTTCATTTTTTCTAGTCATCTTTCTTAAATCATTATTCAGAGTTTATCATCGAAACAGCAATTTCCTGCTAAATCATTAAGTGTTCTTGCACTTTTTGGGTCACAACTTTGAGCAAGTCTGCAGACTTTATTTGGCAAACATCACACAACCATGAAGACTGATCTCCTGATGCTCATGCTGTGTTCAGGTGAGTTTCTCTCCATTGGAGTTCATTTCTGTTAACTTCACATTTTGTACATTTATACACAGTGATTATAGGATTACTTTACATTTCACAAACGTCTTTTGCTAAGAGCAGATCTTGGTCTTTAACTAATAACAACAGATAAAATTGTCACAAACTTTGAAAAGCCATGTATTACATTTGATTTTGTGTGGGTCCATTTTTAACACAACTTAATAGGGACAAAGATAGGGAGAGGGAAAAAAAGGTTGTCAACCACTGCTTTACATCACTTATTAATGGACAAATCATTTCGTCCCCTCCCTCTCCCTTCACAATTCAACTGTGGAAATATGGACTGGCTGTGCAAAATTTACTCACAAAAATGCAACAGGTACGGATGTCAATGGGTTAAACCCTGTGTGCCAAATTCTTTGTGGCATAAATTCAACGAGGAGCTGGACACATTCTTCAGAGATTTTTGCCTCAATTGAAAGACCTAAGTGCACTAAGTTGAATTTATGTGTTGACCAGGTGTACCTAATAAAATGACGATAGAGTGTGTGCTTGTGTGTGTGTGTGTGTGTGTGTGTGTGTGAGTGTGTGTAATAACCCTAATTTTACATGTGGTCATTTTTCTTGGAAAGACGCAATGCAAAGACAATATGGGATAAAACAAAATTTGGTCTGTTTGTTCAGGTTTTGTTCACCTGACACTGGCAACAAACCGACTACGATTCTTTGAAAAATTAGGAATGGAGTCTGATCGGACGAATTGGACTCAATCATCCATCAAATGTAAAAACAAAAGCGCATCACTGATAACCCTGTACGATGAAGACGATGCCAAATTCACAGGCAAGATGACAGGGTTAATCAAGGATGGAAATGACAATATCAATTACGACATCCGTGTCTGGCTTGGTCTGAGTCATAAGAGTCTACATGGGTCAGGAGGTGGATCAGTCAGTCAGTGTGGAACTGATGAAGAGCCAGGAGATGAACAGAAGTGTGTGGCCATCCATAACAACAAAACACAATGTTTTAATTGCACGGACCACAAGTTTTTCATGTGCAACACAAGTAAGCTCAAGCTTCTTTTCTTGTTGTCATATTGAACAATAATTTAAGATATACTGACCAAAAAACATGTTCAGTGCTGGATGTGTAATGGAGGAGATGATTTAATATCCTGTTTTGCTGCATGTTACTGCAAAGATGTCACTACGCTCAGCATAGGATTGCTTTAATATTAATAAAATCCCAGTGATAATCATTATATACTTTGTTTGGAAGGACAGATTTGGTCCATGTCAAACATTGCCAGGATAACACGTTAAATCTGCTGTTCATTTTTCATCTGGTAAATATTTATATTAAAAATAAAAAAATAAATAAATTACACCATGATCGTCTTGAATAAAACTGATATAACTCCTTGCACTGGGAGAATGACCTTTAGACATAAAGGTCTAAAGGTCATGTCCATGTCTAATTTCACACACTTGCTGAAAAATAGCACAGGTCATGATCTTGTAAGCAATAAAACTAAAACATGACTTGAAGCGTTGAAATAGGAAAAGTTTGTGTCCTAAACCTAGTGTCCAAGGACAGTCTTTGCTTCTTAAAATATATGTGGTCCAGATGCATTTTCTCTGCCTCAAATATCATCTCAGCAGAACTGCAGTGATAATATGGGCTTGACAAACATGTGTACATGTGGTTACAGAGTGATGCATCAATTGTTCACCATTAACCGATGTGTTCATATTTTCAGGTAGAGAAAGCACTCTTGTTAACATAAGTAAGACTTGGTGTCAGGCTCTTCAACACTGCAGACAACACTACAACACCAGCTTGGCCAACTTCAGCAGCACAGCTCAAATGACACACAAGCACAGCTTCTGGATCAGAGAGCGTTACGACAACTGGCAATGGCATGACAACGGCTGCTCCTCATTCAGGGAATGGGTAAACCCAGGCAGAGGGTCACCTGAAGGCACTTGCACAGAGTCTTATAGTGGAGGGTCACCAGACAATATAGGACTTCATAAAAATCCATGTAAGAGTGAAGCAGAAACATATTGCTCAAGAGGTAAGTCCCAGATCAAACTCCTCCTTCAGGACATATGAAAAGTCAGTCCAACAAACTTGGTACAGTGTGACAGCATCATTGTTCAGAGATCCCCACAGTGGTGTCATCACTAAGGGAAAAGTTAGGCAAACTCTAAGAGCCCAAGACCAACAGGAGCCATAACTTTTTTTCACTGAGGGGAGACTTTTCTGACAGTGTGATGGTACTATTCTTTGCTTTATTTTCACTGTTAAACTTAAAGAACCATTCAGCAGCCTTAGTATTGCTTAAAGATTATAAAAAAAAAACTTGAGAGATGTCTTTAGAAAACACCTTGACTGGTGACAAGGGTCGGAGTACTTGCAAATTTTTAAGGCACAAGTTACTCAAATAACTACTTATGACAGCCAAGGCACGCAGAAGAACATTTCTGAATGCACAAAACCTTAAATCTTAAAGCAGAGGGGCTACAGAAGCAGTGGACTGCACTGTTCGCCACTCCTGTCAGCTTAGAACAGGGCATGGAGGCTACAGTTCACACAGACCCACCATCTGACTCTCAAATTCTGCTGTGACAGTCAGATAGTGGGGTCAATATTTCATGGGACCAGCATGAAAGCGTGGATCCATTTTGCCTTGTATCTAGGGTCCAGTGCAGTGGTGGTGTCATGGTGTGGGGATATTATTAAACACTTTGGCCCCCTTGATACCAAATGAACATTGTTTAAAGACCACAGCACTACCTGAATATTGTTGCTGACCATGTCCATCCACTTATGACTACAGTTTAGCCATCTTCTTGTTACGACTTTTAGAAGAACACAACACCATGTCTACTATGTAACAAAACTCAAATAATCTCAAACTTGTTTCTTTTGCCTGATAATGAGTTCAGTGCAGAAGCCTCTGTAGTCCCAAGAAGTATTCCAGTAGAGCAAATTTGGGATGTGGTGTAATGGAAGATTTGCATCATGGATGTGCAGCCAACTAATCTGCAGCAATTGTGTTATGCTATAATGTCAGTGTGGACCAAGAAGGTTTACAACACCATGTTGAATCTACGCCATGAAGAATTAAGCAGTTCTCAAGGCAAAGTGTTCCACCCTGGTTCCAGAAAGGCATAATTAATATAGTGGCTGGTGTTTGTTTATTCATATATCTCGGTGCGTGTGTGTGTTTCCATCCTGTCATAATCCCAGTGTATCCATCCTTCCATGGCTACATCCAGAAGGAAAATGTGCTATATCAAAAAAGTGATAAAAATCTCAAACTGGTTTGTTGAACATGGTAATGAGTTCCCTGTTCTTCAGTAGCCTCCATAGTCCCCATGTTTCAATCCAAAAGAGAATCTTTGGATGTGGTTGAGTGAAGATTTACATCTTGAATGAGCAGCAAATGAGCAAACAAATCTGCAGCAACTGCGTGACACTATCATGTCAGCATGAATCAAGACTGTTTCCAGCACTGTGTGATATTTATGACATAAAAAATCAAGGTAGGTCAAAGGGGTCCAACCTGGGTTTTAGAAAGGCAAACGTAACACAGGACTGGTGGTTGAAGTCGTATAGTTCACATTCTTTATTCATGAAGGTGAAAAGTCAAGATACAGTTTATCTGAGTATTTATTATTAATAATATTTTTCAATGACATATAATCTCATATATACATTGTACAAAAAAAGAAGCATAAGATCATTTTTCTTTTTTCATGCCAAAAGAATTAACAATGCTCACAAAAAAACAGTGTGACATTTATTGAGTCAAATTTGACTCTGTAATTAATCAACACTCTGGTGCCATTGCTGATTTTACTGTGCACACATTTGCCAGTTGCCTTTTGCATGCTTAGCTCACCCTCAAACTAGATATAAAAACTGTCAAACACTAAATCTCACTCACCAAATCACTGAAGATCTCATCAGGTAGGAGAGCTTCTGGTACATCATCGGCTTAAAATGGTGAACTGCGTGTAGTTCAAAGAATTTAGACAAGTTTCACAAAGATATAAAGTGCTTTGTGGATTTTTTATTCTCATTTTTCTAGTCATCTTTCTCAAATCATTTTTCAGAGTTTATCATCTGGTCAGGGATTTCCTCCTAAATTATTTCGTGTTCTTGCACTTTTTGGGTCACAACTTTGAGCAAGTCTGCAGACTTTATTTGGCAAACATCACACAACCATGAACACTGATCTCCTGATGCTCATGCTGTGTTCAGGTGAGTTTCTCTCCATTGGAGTTCATTTCTGTTAACTTCAGATTTTGTACACTTTTGCAGTATACTGCTTGAGTAGCACGTTTTGAGGTGGTTAGAAGACACAGGCTCTTTAAGCTCAGAGGTTGCCATGATTAGGTCTGCATAAATGAACTAAAACAGTGATTACAGGATTATTTTACATTTCACAAACGTCTTTTGCCAAGGAGATGTCGTTGTTTTAGCCCCTTCAATCTAGCTTTTACTAATAACAACAGATAAAATTGTTACAAACTTTGTAAAGCGATGTATCACTTTTGAATTTTGTGTGGATCCATTTTTTTTTAACACAACTTAATAGGGACAAAAAAAGGGAGAAGGAAAAAAGGTTGTCAACCACTGCTTTACATCACTTATTAATGGGCAAATCACTTCGTCCCCTCCCTCTCCCTTTACAAGTCAACTTTGAAAATATCTGATTGTTAAAAGAACTCAAGAGCTACGGATGTTTCTTCAAGTTTTAGTTTGTGATTAGTGTGACATGTACACTATAAATTCAATAGTGGCTCCATCAGGTAAAGTTTTATGTTCATGGGTTAAACCCTATGAGTCTTCAGAACAGCCTTATTTGTTTGTGGTACAGATTCAACAAGGAGCTGAAAACGCTCTTCAGAGATTTTTGTCTATATATAAAGACCTAAATGTACTGAGTTGGATTTATGTGTTGAACAGGTGAACCTAATAAAATTACTCTGTGTGTGTGTGTGTGTGTGTGTGTGTGTGTGTGTGTAATAATCCTACTTTTAAATTACAGAAGTTTAAAACATGGTCTGTTTACTTTGAAAGATGCAATGCAAAGACAATAAGGGGTAAAGCAATATTCTGTCTGTTTGTTTAGGATTTTGTCACCTGACATTGGCAACACATCGACTACGATTCTTTGAAAAATTAGAAATGATGCCTTTTGAGGTCAGTTGGACTCAATCATCCACCCGATGTGAAAACATAAGTGCATCACTGATAACCCTGTACGATGAAGACGACGTCAAATTCACAGGCAAGATGATAGGGGAAATTGGGGATGTAAACCACCAAATCTATGTCTGGCTTGGTCTGAGTCATAAGAGTCTACATGGGTCAGGAGGTGGATCAGTCAGTCAGTGTGGAACTGATAAAGACCTAACAAACTTGGTACAGTGTGACAGCATCATTGTTAACAATACTGTGTCTTGTCTTGGTTTCATGTAAGGCACTGTGAGGATCAAAGTCATCAATGAGAATAAAACTTGGGAAGATGCCTACGACTACTGCAAGACCAACCATACCCGCCTGCTGTGGATCAGGGATGAAAACGACCAGAAAGCTGTAGAACAATGGCTGAATCACACTGATACTGATATTGGTAATGTGTTCTGGATTGGTCTGAGACAAAGTCGAGTCTTTGGGTTCTGGATTTGGAGCAGTGATACAACAGTTGGGTATGACAACTGGAAAGATGACAAAATGCCAGAGCTGCCAAATTCTCATCACTGTGGCATCATTGACAAACAAGACATGAAGTGGAGTGATGAAAAGTGCACCAGAGAACTACCCTTTCTCTGTGAGGAGGATATTGTATACCTGGATTAAACAGTTATAAAACTGGGCGTTTGGTTAAACTTTTACTGTTAGCTTTTACTTTGATTTTTGTGACTGAAGTTATTTCTGTGAATAAATTGATACAAATTAATCTGACATTTCAAAAGTTTATTGAAGAATAGCTAATATATTTGACATATGATTTTTACTGGATGGTTTGGTTTCATTGTGTGATATTGATGATATTGTTCTTTTACAGTTGTGCTGTAATTATATACATTTTTCCTCGACTGACAGCAAACACACTGTTGTATTTTTCTGATGTTGATGACTTAAAAAGAAAGACAAAAAATTAAAGACATTATGAAACAACAGTCAAATACATTACAGAACTGAGAATGTTTTGGTATTTACCCTGTAAGAATGATTTAACTCAAACACTTATTCTTAGACTGTTTGACTACAATATTTTAACTTTAAGTCTTTGGTCACAAATCCATCAAATCAAATCTGTGCATGATTGTAGATGTAAATAAAACCAATCAACTTTATATCTACCACTGAATGTTGACACAAAATAACGCATCATTTTCGTAGTTTAAATGATGAAGCATACAAAGTGCAGCAGCTGCCATTTTCAGTGAGTACAAAATTCAAGGGATGTACAATATTGGACTTTAACTGATCTCCGACATGCTGATATTTCTGAACTCATTATCATCAATATGGATATTATTTGTCAAGAGCATAAAGTCTTTACTTTATGAAAATTGCCTTATTGCGTTAAATGTAACATCTATTCATGTGAAGAACAGACGCAAAACAAGAAAAACAACATTTAACTCTTGAAAAAATGAAACTCTTGATATTAAAAGGTACTCCTGCAGGGATAAGGTAAAGCATTTTGGTACATTTGTTTACTTTGTCAATATTATTGCAACTATGTCAGCTGGAAATATCTGCATAAATTTCAATATAAGACGCAAAACAAGAAAAACAACACTGAACTCTTGAAAAAATGAAACCTTTGATATTAAAATGTACCCATGTAGCGATAATAAGGTGAAGCATGTTGGAACATTTGTTTACTTTGCTGATATTATTACCACGATGTTTTATATGTAAATATAGACAAAAATGTAAATATCGGCCCATACTGACATTTAACATTGTAGGCCAATATCTGCTGATACCGATATAATAGTGTTACTATTGTGTGTGATGACAAAATTATAATGCTCAAGAGAATCACTTCTTACTTAATGGTGCACCAGCAGTGGCCCTTCATTGGCTCTCCCTCTGGTCTATTAACCCACCAATCAGAGATCTCCACACTGGTGTCATCAGCAGGGGAAAAGTTAGGCAAACTCTAAGAGCTCCAGACCGACAGGAGCCGTAACTTCTTTACTGTGAGGGGAGACTTTTATCACACTTTTATGGTATTTTTCTTTGTTTTACTGACCCTGTTTAACTTAAGAATCTTCAGCCAACCATGGTATTGCTTAAAGATTATAAAAAAAAAAAACAATAATTAAAAAGAAAAAAAATTAATAAATAAAACGCCTTGTTTGTGCCAAGGGTCAGAGTATTTCTGGAAATTAAAAAGGCAAAAGTTAATCAAAGGCCGTAGAATAACATTTCTGAATGCACAAAACCTTAAATCTTAAAGCAGAGGGGCTACAGAAGCAGTAGACTGCACTGTTTGCCACTCCTGTCAGCTTAGAACAGGACATGGAGGCTACAGTTCACACAGACTCACCAACATTGGTGACTCTCAAATTCTGCTGTGACAGTCAGATGGTGGGGTCAATATTTGATGGGACCAGCATGAAAGCGTGGATCCATTTTGCCTTGTATCACAGGTCCAGTGCTGTGGTGGTGACATGGTGTGGGGATATTTTTAAACACTTTGGCCCCCTTGATACCAAATGAACATTGTTTAAAGACCACAGCACTACCTGAGTATTGTTGCTGACCATGTCCATCCACTTATGACTACAGTTTAGCCATCGTCTTGTTTCTACTTTTAGAAGAACAACCATGACACACCATGTCTATTATGTGCCAAAACTCAAATCATCTCAAACTTGTTTCTTTTACCTGATAATGAGTTCAGTGCTCTGCAGAAGCCTCTGCAGTCCCAAGAATTATTCCGGTAGAGCACGTTTGGGATGTGGTGTGATGGAGGATTTGCATCATGGATATGCAGCCAACAAATTTGCAGCAGTTGTGTAATGCTATAATGTTAGTGTGGACCAAGAAGGTTTACAACACCATGTTAAATCTATGCTATGAGGAGTTAAGCAGTTCTCAAGGCAAAAGTGTTCCAATCTCATTGTAGAAAGGCATAATTAATATAGTGGCTGGTGTTTGTTTATCCAAATATCTCAGTGTGTATGTGTGCAAACCTATAACTCACAGTGTGTTCAGAGTACATTCAAACTGCAATGTTTTCTATCTTTTCAATGTAACATTAACTTTGTTGTTTAATATGTTTATATCATCTCCTCATGTCTAATTCATGGAAAGTGAACATACATTTTATCTTAGAATTTCTTATTGAATGTTTATCCTACTGGATTTTCATCTCTTCTGTTGTCAAGGAAATAAAGCAGTGAATAATAATTTCTTTTTTTTGCCAAGAGAATTAACAGTGCTGACAGAAGACCAGTGTGACATTTATTGAGTCAAATTTGACTATCTCTAGTTGATCAACACTCTGTTGTCGTTGCCAATTTTACTGTGCACACATTTGCCTGGTACTTTTTGCATGCTTACCACACCCTCATACTAGATAAAAAAATGGTCAAACACTGAATCTCAACCAAATGACTCAAGATCTCATCATCAGGTAGGAGAGCTTCTGGAACATCATCTGTTTGACATGGTGACCTGCAAATAGCTCAAAGTATATAGACAAGTTTTACAAAGATTTTAATTGCTTTGTGTATTTCAATCTTCATCTTTTCTTTTTCAGTCATCTTTCTTAAATCATTATTCAGAGTTCATCATTTAGTCAGGGATTTCCTCCTAAATCATTGAGTGTTCTTGCACTTTTTGGGTCACAACTTTGAGCAAGTCTGCAGACTTTATTTGGCAAACATCACACAACCATGAAGACTGATCTCCTGATGCTCGTGCTGTGTTCAGGTGAGTTTCTCTCTGTTGGAGTTCATTTCTGTTAACTTCAGATTTTGTACACTTTTGCAGTATACTGCTTGAGTAGCACATCTCATGGTGGCTAGAAGATACAGGTTCTTTCACCTCAGAAGCTGTCATCATTAGGTCTTGCATAAATGAATTAAAACAGTGATTATCTGTCTTAGCCCCTTTCGATCTAGCTTTTACTACTAATACAATTGTTACAAACTTTAAAAGGAGATTTATCACTTTTGATTTTGTGTGGGTACATGTGGGTACATTTTTTAACAGAACTAAGAGAGGGGTAAAAGTTTGTCACCCACTGCTTTTTATCACTTATTAATGGACAAAATATTATTATTTCCTTTGAATGATGCAATACTAAGACAATAAGGCATAATGCAAAATTTTGTCTGCTTGTTTAGGTTTTGTTCACCTGACATTGGCAACACACAGACTACGATTCTTTGAAGAATTAGAAAACGAGTCTGAAAAGATCAATTGGACTCAAGCATCCATGCAGTGTGACAACATAAGAGCATCACTGGTAACCCTGTATGATGAAGACGACGCCAAATTCATAGGCAAGATTACAGGGGAAATTGGGGATGTAAACCACAAAATCTATGTCTGGCTTGGTCTGAGTCATAAGAGTCTACATGGGTCAGGAGGTGGATCAGTCAGTCAGTGTGGAACTGCTGTGGACCCAGATGAGCAGAAGTGTGTGGCCATCCATAACAACAAAACACAATGTTTTAATTGTACGGACCAGAAGTTTTTCATGTGCAACACAAGTAAGCTCAAGCTTCTTTTTCTCTTTGTCATATTGAACAATTAATTTAAAATACAATGAACAAAAAATAAGTTCAATTACAAAACCCAAAACCAGTGAAGTTGGCACATTGTGTAAATTGTAAATAAAAACAGAATACAATGATTTGCAAATCCCTTTCAACCTATATTCAATTGAATACACAGCAAAGACAAGATACTTAACGTTCGAACTGGTAAACTGTGTTATTTTTTGCAAATATTAGCTCATTTTGAATTTGATGCCTGCAACACGTTTCAAAAAAGCTGGCACAAGTGGCAAAAAAGACTGAGAAAGTTGAGGAATGCTCATCAAACACTTATTTGGAACATCCCACAGGTGAACAGGCTAATTGAGAACAGGTGGGTGCCATGATTGGGTATAAAAGCAGCTTCCCTGAAATGGTCAGTCATTCACAAACAAGGATGGGGCGAGGGTCACCACTTTGTGAACAAATGCGTGAGCAAATTGTCGAACAGTTTAAGAACAACATTTCTCAACGAGCTATTGCAAGGAATTTAGGGATTTCATCATCTACGGTCCGTAATATCATCAAAAGGTTCAGAGAATCTGGAGAAATTACTGCACGTAAGCGGCAAGGCCGAAAACCAACATTGAATGCCCCTGACCTTCGATACCTCAGGCGGTACTGCATCAAAAACCGGCATCCCTGTGTAAAGGATATCACCTCATGGGCTCAGGAACACTTCAGAAAACCACTGTCAGTAACTACAGTTCGTCACTACATCTGTAAGTGCAAGTTAAAACTCTACTATGCAAAGCGAAAGCCATTTATCAACAACACCCAGAAATGCCGCCAGCTTCGCTGGGCCCGAGCTCATCTAAGATGGACTGATGCAAAGTGGAAAAGTGTTTTGTGGTCTGACGAGTCCACATTTCAAATTGTTTTTGGAAAGTGTGGTCGTCGTGTCCTCCGGACCAAAGAGGAAAAGAACCAGCCGGACTGTTATGGGGCAAAGTTCAAAAGCCAGCATCTGTGATGGTATGGGGGTGTATTAGTGCCCAAGGCATGGGTAACTTACACATCTGTGAAGGCACCATTACTGCTGAAAGGTACATACAGGTTTTGGAGCAACATATGTTGCCATCCAAGCAACGTCTTTTTCATGGATGCCCCTGCTTATTTCAGCAAGACAATGCCAAGCCACATTCTGCATGTGTTACAACAGCGTGGCTTCGTAGTAAAAGAGTGCGGGTACTAGACTGGCCTGCCTGTAGTTCAGACCTGTCCCCCACTGAAAATGTGTGGCGCATTATGAAGCGTAAAATACAACAACGGAGACCCCAGACTGTTGAACAACTTAAGCTGTACATTAAACAAGAATGGGAAAGAATTCCACCCGAAAAGCTTCAAAAATTGGTCTCCTCAGTTCCCAAACGTTTACTGAGTGTTGTTAAAAGGAAAGGTGATGTAACACAGTGGTAAAAATGCCCCTGTTCCAACTTTTTTGTAATGTGTTGCTGCCATTAAATTCTAAGTTGATGATTATTTGCAAAAGAAAATAAAGTTTCTCAGTTCGAACATTAAATATCTTGTCTTTGCAGTGTATTCAATTGAATATAAGTTGAAGAGGATTTGCAAATCATTGTATTCTGTTTTTATTTACGATTTACACAACATGCCAACTTCACTGGTTTTGGGTTTTGTACATCTGCATTTCAATATTAATAAAATCCCAGTGATAATCATTATATACTTTGTTTGGAAGGACAGATTTAGTCCATGTGAAACATTGACTGGATAAAATGTTAATTGTGCTGTTTATATTTTATCTGGTAACAATTAAAAAAAAAAAAAAAGAATCAATAAATTACACCATGATATGCTTGAATAAAACTTATATAACTCATTGCACTTGGAGTATTACCTTGAGACAAGGTCCAAAGATCATGTCAATGTCCTTTTTCACATACTTGTTAAAAAATAGCACATGTAACATCTTGTAAGCTATAAAACTAAAACATGACTTGAAGCGCTGAAATAGGAAACGTTTGTGTCCTAAACCTAGTGTCCAAGGACAGCCTTGCTTATTAAAATATATGTGGTCCAGATGCATTTTCTCTGCCTCAAATATCATCTCAGCAGAACTGCAGTGATAATATGTGCTTGACAAACATGTGTACATGTGGTTACAAAGTGATGCATCAATTGTTTACCATTAACTGATGTTTTCATATTTTCAGATAAAGGGAGCACTCTTGTTAACATAAGTAAGACTTGGTGTCAGGCTCTTCAACACTGCAGACAACACTACAACACCAGCTTGGCCAACTTCAGCAGCACAGCTCAAATGAGACACAAGCGTAGCTATTGGATCAGAGAGCGTTATGACAACTGGCAATGGCATGACAACGGCTGCTCCTCATTCAGGAAATGGATTGACCTTCGGGGATCGACAGATCGAGAAAAATGCACAGTGTTATCAAGTGAAGGCTCACCAGACAGTTTAGGACTTTATGAATTTTCATGTAAGAGTGAAATAGAAACATATTGCTCCAGAGGTAAGTTCAAGATTAAACTCCTCCTTCAGGACAAATGGAAAGATCGTCCAAAAAAAGTAGTAGTGTGACAGCATTATTGTTAAAAATACTGTGTCTTGTCTTGGTTTCATGTAAGGCACTGTGAGGATCAAAGTCATCAATGACAGTAAAACTTGGGAAGATGCCTACAACTACTGCAAGGCCCATCACACCCGCCTGCTGTGGATCAGGGACAAAAACGACCAGAAAGCTGTAGAACAATGGCTGAATCACACTGATACTGATATTGGTAATGTGTTCTGGATTGGTCTGAGACAAAGTCGAGTCTTTGGGTTCTGGATTTGGAGCAGTGATACGACAGTTTGGTATGACAACTGGAAGGATGACAAAATTCCAGAGCTGCCAAATTCTCATCACTGTGGCATCATTGACAAACAAGACATGAAGTGGAGTGATGAAGAGTGCACCAGAGAACTACCCTTTCTCTGTGAGGAGGATATTGTATACCTGGATTAAACAGTTATAAAACTGGGAGTTTGGTTAAACTTTTACTGTTAACTTTCACTTTTATTTTTGTGACTGAAGTTATTTCTGAGAATCAGTTGATACAAATTAATCTGACATTTCAAAAGTTTATTCAAGGATAGCTAATATATTTCATGTCTGATTTTGATTGGTTGGTTTTGTTTCATTGTGTGATATTGTTGTGATTGTTCTTTTATCTTTGTACTGTGATTGTATACATTCTTCTTCTATTGACAGCAAACACACTGTTGTATTTTTCCAGATGTTGGTGACTTGAAAATAAAGACACAAAATTAAAGTAATTATGAAAAAACAGTCATATTTATTAATATATTAATCAAATATATTACAGAATTGAGGATCATTATGTTTTGGTATCTACCCTTTAAGTATGTGTGATCAGGTAACTTTTAGAGATAGGTTTAAAAGTCAACCAAAGTCACAAAATTATATTATTTATGGTTACTTAAAAATAAAAATAAAAATCATTGTTGCTTCGGCATAATGGGTGAGTGGTTTAGGCTGGTGGTTTCCACAACTGGGCTCAGGATCCTTGAAGGAGTCAAGATAAAGAAGAGGTTTCAAAATGATTTTAATCAAACTGCGAAAATTCAAATTGAATTAAAGTAGTGTTATTTACAAACAGCTGTAAAAGCATCGGCATAAAATAAATTCAATTCACAGCATTAAAATTGGACATTAATTTTTTTTTTCTAAATGAACTAATTTTAGAGTATATACTTTTGTAGAAAACTAACATTTTCTCAAATATTGTTTTAAGTTGTTAAAGATAGAATTCTTAAGTTTATTGATGACACAGGACGGGTAACGGTTTGTTCATCAATGCCTCAAGAACATGTAGTAATGTATGAAAGGTAGCTAGGCAAGCGAGCCAAACCTGCTATCGCTGCAATTCTGTTGTTTTTTTGTACCTTGTTCATATTATGTTTAACTTACCTGTGATGGACCACCTTTGAACTCTGTCTGCTGTTTGTTCGGTCACCCAGACCTCTCCTGTAACTCCATCATCAAATATATGTCCACAAATTACTTGGAGATCTGCTGTCAGTGTCTCTTCTCTTTTAGAGTTGAGGACTCTGGTTGGCAAAAATGTCACCCATGAGATGTATTCACTCCACAGCAAACCAATGTGTGTTTCATTCTTGCTAAATGTGTGACTTCAGTTGCTCAACAATCTGGTGTTTCATCATGTGCCACACATTTTCAAAGGGAGACGGGTCTAGACTGCGTGCAGGCCAGTCTATTAACCAATCTCTTTCACTATGAAGTCATGCTGTTGTAACATGCAGAATGTGGCTTTGCATTTACTTGCTGGAATAAACAGAGACATCCCTGCTGAAGACGTCACTTTGATGGCAGCTTATGTTGGTCTAAAACCTGCATGTACTTTTCAGCACTAATGGTGCCTACACAGATGAGCAAGTTATGCCATGGGCACCAACACACCCACATACAATCACAAATGCTGGCTTTTAAACTTTGGCTGACAACAATCTGGATGATCCTTTTCCTCTTTAGCCCAGAGGACTCAACATCCATTATTTCCAAGAACAATTTGAAATGTGGACTCATCAGACCACAGCATATTTTTTCACTTTGCATCGGTCCATCTCAGATGACCTCAGGCCCTGAGTAGCATGAGCACATTCAGGGTGTTGTTAATATTTGGCTTTAAGTTTGCATGGTAGAGTTTGAACTTGCAGCTGTAGATGTAGCGACGAACTGTGTCAACTGATAATTAAGTGTTCCTGAGCTCGTGTGGTGAAAATCTTTATCAAAGGGATCAAAGGTCATGGGCATTAAGTATTTGTTTTGGCCTTGTTAAGAGATTTATCCAAATTCTGTGAATCTTTTAATGACATTTTGGACTGTAGATGATGAAACTACTCAATTCCTTGCATATTACATTGAGAAACATTGTTCTTAAACTGTTGGACTACAGTAGTTCACAAAGTGGTAAACCTCACTCCATCCTTGCTTGTTAAAGGACTGAGCTTTCTCAGATGCTCCTTTTATACCCAATCATGACAATCACAGTTTCCAATTAACCTTTTCACTAGTGGAATGTACCATATGTTTTTTTTTTAGCATTCCTCAGTCTTTTGTTGCCAATGTCCCAGCTTTATTGGCATGTGTTATACGCAAAATGAGTAAGTATTTTCAAAAAACAACAAATTTCATCAGTTTGAACTTAATTATCTTGTCCTTATGGTGTATTCCATCAAAAACAAAGGTCAAAAAGTGTTTGCAAATCATTGTATTGTTTATATTCACATTTTCACAACATCCCAACAAATGGGATTTGTAAAATATCTCAGATCAAAAGTTGAGATGTGGGTTTCAGGAGAGGGACACCAGAAAAAAAATAAATAAAAGGATGCTTGGGTTTTTTCCAGGGCCATCCTTCACTCCGTGGACTAACTTGGAAAGAAGCCTCAATCCGTCAGGCCCTCACTCATCATTCTAACTCATCACAGTGCAAACGTGTGTGTGTGTGTCTACGGGGGTGTGTTTATGGGCCTCTTGATCATTGCTTACTCCAGGAACAGACTTTCACTCGACTCATGGCTCAGCTTCACTCGTCTGGCCGTTGCGTGATGAACATGAACAAGTGTGCGATCACAGCTCATCCAGATGAATCAAAGTTTCTGAACTTCTGAACGGTGTAAATCAGCAGCCACATGTGTTGAAGCAAAGCTGCACACTTTTGCTGGCAGGGATTTGGACTAAAAAGAAGCTGAGCTGAAGCTCCATTTGGGGGCTGAAATATGGCACAGGCACATTACCCACTGAGTGACAGAGTGATACAACACCTCTAGTTAGCAGCAGGTGAGCAGATCTCTGTAACAGGGATGTAACGGTATGAAATTTTCATATCACGGTTATTGTGACCAAAATTATATAATAAGTTATCATTATCGCGGTATTGTTGCAGTGTGCTCAAAATGTTCAAAAAGCACTTTTACACAGACTTGAAATCATTAATATTATAATTATAACAGGCCGCCTGGTCTTTTTGTGGTTTTTGTCAATAAATGTGTCCGTAAATGTCCTTTGAGTTATTTCTTTTACCCCTTTTGTCATAAGAAATAAAAGTAAACAATTCTGGACAGTATTATGTTATAAATGTTTTAAACAGTGTTTCATTACAAGGAAAGAAAAAAACTCATTTGAACTTTAAACAGGATTCTCTTCATAAACAATTGTAAATGACCATGTTCAAAGTTTTGAGACAACCAAAAATAATCTTAACCTATTTTACATACACTCAGATATCTTTGTTTGCCTAAAGCATTAGCGTCCATGTTGCAGCTGGTATATTAGACCATGTCCAGGCGTTGTTTTACTGACGATAGTCTCTGAGGCTATTCCTGTCCAGTTAGCCCCCTTCCATGACTCTCCTCTGGTCTCCCCCCTCCCTGGCAGATCTCCTCCACATTTCCTCCTCCAATATTTCCAAATTACTTTTGATAAAATCCATAAAACACAAACTATGATGGGAAAAGACTATCAACTATGAAATAGGGCAAAAGAATTGCAAGAATACTCTCCAGAATGATACTAATGCAATTATTTACAACATTTATACATTATTTACACAGAAAATACTAATAAACCACTTATAATTCACTCAGGTATGGCTCACTGAATCTTCTCACTCTCACTCTCTCTGGCTCAGTCAGCTCACTTACTCGAGGAGTCACAGAAGTTTTAATCACACACGTCTTTTTCTTTCGCCGCACCTTCGTGTTTTAGACAGGGTGACCGTCTTCAATCAGTTTCCCCTTGGCATCCTTGTAAAATCCAAAATTCAAACAGGCTTCAGACTTTGTCTGTTTCGAGGTGGAAAAATCTCCGGTACAGTGTCCACCACCGTACTTTCCCTTTCAGAGGACGAACATTGCAAACTGTGCATGCGCGCCTCCGTCTGTGAGGGACCGCGGCTGCTTTACCGAGGAGCAGACACATAGTTCTGGCTTTTCCAGGCAATGAGCAGCATCACTGTGACTTAACTATACAGTGTGGTAATCAAACGCAGCTTACCGGTAATTAAAACAGGAAACGGTAATACTAGCTGTCCGAAATTTTACCGTGGTTATCATTTTACCTGGAACCGTTACATCCCTACTCTGTAATGGATGAGTTTTACACAATGTGTCTGAAAGGGTGGTTTCAGTGTGGGAGGTGATTTAGCGTGCCATTTTTTTGTTCCTCTGTAATGAGTTGTTTACAGCATGACATTTTTTAACTTTGACAGTTAGCTTCTACAATGTTTATTTTCTTTTAATGTAAGCATTATCAGTAACAGTGTTAGACTCACTCTAGCATCTACAATTATCTCTGCCAAGGAGGTTATGTTTTGTTTTATGCTTGCCAGTTTATTTGTTTTTACTAGAAAGCACTCAGAGAGCGCAAACCTTCAGCAAGACAGCTCATATATTGCTGTTACATCCGTAAGCAACAGTTCCATGATAAAGCTACCATCATCATATGATTATTTGACCCTGAAAACCCCTGCCTAGCACTCCGAATCTTGTTGATATCATTATTAGTTAAACAGTTACTGAGCAAAAATGATTGTTCGCTAATGATGGTTATCTGGATCACCTCCAAAATCTCATCATTTTTTAGGTGGTCCATTCCCAACATCTGAAAATTTCAGCAAAATTTGTCCCGTAGTTTTTGCGTAAACTTGCTAAAAATCAAACAGACAAACATACGCCGGAAAAAAAACCCCTCCTTGGTGGAGGTCATAAAAAACACTTATATATCTCTCTACTGTGTCTCTCCTGAGTGGCACATTTCACATCTATGAATGGAGCGGATGTCAGCTGCCGCCTCTTGGCAGAAAGAGGGAGAGAGTGGGGGGTCCACTTTATCTGTCCCCAAATATGAGCCCTATCTTCCTATTCTTCCGCTGGTTTAAATATTTGTGTAACATGTTTATAAGATTTAGTCTGTGCTCCCACAGTTTTTTTTGCGTCAATTCAATTCAACTACTTTATTTATCCCCAAGAGGGCAATTTAAAAGGTGCAGGAGCAGCACACATCCAGGACGACATAAAGACAAAACAAAACAAACACATCAAACAAACAAGCAAACAAACAAAAAGGCAAATTTCGTGTTACTGTGCACAGATCTTTTCAAGTCCTATTCAGCTAAAATGACCATGTCAGATAAAGCGCATAGTGCGTTAAAAACTGTTTGTCATGATGGGTTGGGTGGTGGGGGGTTCAGTGATTAGAGGGCTAAGAGGGGGTTGGGATGGGCCAGAGAGGGGTCAGCATTCAAAAGCCGGACAGCAGTGGGGACAAAGGTGGCCCTCCTGTGCTGAGTCCAACAGTTGGGACAGCGGTCTATGTCCTGGGGGGAGCCACTCAAAAACAGCATGCAGAACATGATGAGGATCCTGACGAATCCTGTGAGCTATTTTGGTGGTTTGTAGATCACGTAGGAATGATAGAGCTCTAACATAGAGCTCTATTATGCCCAATGATTTTACTTGTCTGCTTTCAAAGCAGAGTGGAGAGGAACTTTTCAAAACTATGCTTCTTAACTCAGGCTTTTCTTGGGCAGATAGGGATGTTTTCAGGAAAGCAGGTTATTTTGTTTATCTTTTAAAACACTGTGTCTTTAGAACAGTGATCTTTCATCAGGATAATGCTTTAATGCTATTCTGTAAAGTTCACAAGGCTCAACACAATCTGTAAACAGCTCTTTCTTTTTCTCTCCCCCAACTTGCAACATCATGTAGTGATCACATAAACACCAGCACCTTATTATCACATACTGCATGCCATAAACTTACTGCTGCACTTACAAAAAATATGTTCATATTAAATAAGGAGGGAAATAGGGACACAGTTCTCAAAAAATTAATATACTGACCATTAATATGCCTAAAATTGACGCCCAGATGAAGTCCTTGTGTGAGAAATGCTGCTTGTTGAATTTCTTGGACATATGTACAATGCAGACACCAGTTTGATGAATCGGAATATCCTGAGCAGATGTAATGTTCAGCACAAAGGCTGGATAACCATAATGTTCAACAACAACAACAACAAAACATGCTACACCTGTTCAACAAAACAAAATACATCGGCTCTTACACTTTATTCAGCATGAATACTTATTGAAAAGAATAGACGAATGAAATAAAACAAAGTAGTGTAATGACAGAGGCCATTATTTGTTATTAAGTAATGGGTGTAATACATGTATACACAATAATCAATAGGATTCTATAAATCTGTGGACATTTGAGCAAAGTTTTGAAAAGAAAGTCAAATCACTCCTAAGGATATCTGTTTACAAGCTGAGGTTGAACATGAAACTTGATAACCTCACCTTCAACTTCTAACCTCTTAAAAGTCTAACCAATTTGTCCTCGGGTCAGAGTGGACATTTGTTCAAAGCATAAAAAAATACCCCTCAAATTATTCTTGTTAAACTGAGTTGACAAGAAAGAGATGAAAATAAGCTAAGATGACTCCCTTTTACATTTGACCTCTAAAATCTAACTTGCCCATTGCTGGGTCACAGTGGACCCTTGTGCATAGTTTGGAGAAAACCCCATAAAACAATCTTGAAAAATCGTGGTCACAAGGAGGGATAAAAATGAGGATAGATGACTAGACCTTAAACCTAAGACCTCCAAAATCTTGCTAATTCCTCATCTGGCTGGGTAAGATATTTGTGCGAAGTGTAAAGAAAATCCTTCCAAGCATCTTGAGAAGTTACACTCACAAGCAAGGAATAAACATGAAGCTGGTTAACATGATCTTGTCAAATGAGCTCCATAATCTAACTAGTTCATAGCTGGGTCAGAGAAAACATCTGAGCTATGAAAAAAAATGACTAAAACCTCTTAAAATACTGAAAACACTTTCTACATGAACTCTGGTTTGCTTTGGGGATAGCCTGGTTGATTTAACCAGATGTGAATGCTGATACGAACTCTGGTGTGGACCAAAAAATCCAACACTGGTCCTCCAAAAAACAGAGGTCTCGGTTTGCTTCCAAGCAAACAAAGAGTTCACCCTAACCAAATGAGGCAAGTGAATCAAAAAGGAGGGCATTGTGTCTTCAATGTGGCTTAAAACAACACCAGTTTGCAAGCTAACACAGCTTTCTGAAACCGTGTAAAGAGGAGAAGGGCAAACATTACCATTGCAAGCACTGCCAGCCTCCTTCTCTTAACAGGTTAACATCTAACATCTATGTGAACTACGGTTACAAATCACTCTGGTAAAAGTGCCACTTTTGTCTGAGCCGCCAAAATACAACTTCATCTCTAAGTTTCACTCAAAATACTGCCAAGCTGCTCCAAGCCAAACAATGTACTTACTCTAAGCTGGTTGTGTCTTTCCAGGGGCCTCATTTATAAACGCTGCGTACGCACAAAAAAAAGTGCACGCCACTTAAAAAAAACAAAGTTGACAGGAGAATGTGCACACCCCTCGCACAAAATCTGGAGAAACGTGAAACTGCAAACCCAACAGCAGAAGGATGAAAAGAAAGACAGGTATGTGAGATTGAAGCATTTGTGTGAAATAACTGAACATCCATGAAGGACATATTTGCAAAAACAAAGAGGGAAATTTTATATCGATGCCCCAGGGAGTGTGAGAACACACGCACCCACACACGTAGCCTAAATTATTGAATCAATTATGTTCTGTCATTGTGAAATAATAATTGTGATTAAATGGCATGATCGTTGCTGATCAATTAGGCCACAACACACTCACAATGCATAAAGACGCACAATGGCTTATCTCGCACTGCTGGAGGACGGGGCGCATCAGTGTCCTCCTCTGCCTCCGTCACCACACCGTTCAGGAGGGATTCCCCAATGATCCCCGAAAGCTTTTCGTCTGCGGGGGTGAGCTTCGGTGTGCCCTTTCCCCCACCTGTCGCACCTTTATGCCTCCACTTTTATGACGGACCACTTCTTGTTTACTTCAGCCACAGTCTGACCCTCTGAGGCAGCCTTATTTACAGCATCAGCCACATGCTTCTGCTTTTTTGCTATCCTGGCATTAGAAAAGTGTGGACCCTGTGCCCACCTATTAATATCTTAACCTCACATGGAGTGAAACTTCTTTTTTCCACTCGTTTTCCTTCTTGGTCCATCATGTAATTGGTATAATTGAATATTCACCAAGGGCGTTCATCTTACATTTTATGGGCACCATATAGGAGGGGCAAACAACTTTTGAGTTGATTGTGATTTATAAATGGAAACAGCTGCAGCACTCTTTTATACATCTGACATTTTTTGGCACGCATTTTTTGTTTCCAACGTATGCCACCTATAGTGATCTTTCCTACGCACAGTTTAATAAATGAGGCCCCTGATCATGGTGCAACAAAGAGCTGGATGGGAGGAACAAAGACCACAGCTATGACCCCAGCTAGTGGTGTGGCTATATTACACAAATTTAACAGGCTTAGGTCTGTTGACAAAATGCAGTGTGAAAGTGAAAAAACAAACAAACAAAAATACAAGTGAAAAAATGAAACAAAGTTGCAACTTTAAGTTTATCAAATTTTAGATGTAAAATCATCCTTACATTTACAAGTATCTGATGGATGGATGGTCTACCTAAAAAACAAACAGTGCCTCTTGCTTCAGGTTATGAGAGCAGGGAGGCTACAAAAAACAGAACTAATAAAAACAGAAGAAGATAAAAATATTATGTGTCATGTAAGAGACATTTTAAGAGAGGAGCATTCTTTCACCCAGTTGAATATACGCAAAACACGGCACTGCTTCCTGTCACGTTAATTATTCATATTGAGTCAGAGGAAATGTGTTACTGTTCAACCATCTCCCTGATACTTCATTGTAATATCAGTATGACACAACACAGCCTCTTTGTTGGTCCCAGATTCCTTATACCCAGGCTCAGGAGCCAAATAGCAAACTGTTGAATTGGGTTCTCTTTAAAGTGGTCTTTTGTCTGCCTTCCATGGCATATTTTCTATTTTATGTGACTTTCATTGCATATTAAACCAACGAAATCCCTAAGAATATTTATCTGTCAGTGGCCATGGGGAAAAGCATGAGCTAATAGGTGTGTATCCTCATGGTGCAGACAGCTCAGATGAACACACATAAACATTAAGACCGTGGGTATAATGATGTAAATGGATTAGAGACATTTAATATAATTGCTATTTGGCTGTCCCCATGTTCTAAAGCCCCCGCCTCTTTGCTGCAGCACTGAGGTGGTTGAATAATTAGCATTCCAGTCCACACCCTAACAACCTTTCATGCGCTTTCTGCTGCCACTAATGGCTGATTTCACAATATGTGCATGAGTGATGACATTTCAGACATGTTCACCGCAGAGACCGCTGATTTACATTGGAAATTGGCTACCAGAGATGCCTAAGGGTCAGAACACAAGAGTTGAGGTTGAGGTAAGACTTTGTGTGGAGCTCTATTTCCTCTAAACCTTTGACCAGTAATCAGGTGTAAGCAGTCCCAACACATCAGTGTTCACATTCACTGTTAAGTTCATTCAAATGTAACTGCGCTTCACGGTCTGAGTCTGTATCTGCACTGTAGGCCAGTGAAGTTAAAAGTTCATATGGAGTGTTCTTGCTGTACTCTTTCCCCCACTCTTTTTCACCTACCGTAATTTCATTCCCTCATCCACTGGCTTGACATATCTTTTTCTCTGCAGTCTTGTTGTTACAGTAAAGAAAACTGAAACATTATCACAGCAGACCTCTTTTACGGGACTACATGCTCTCACAAAACAAATATCATTTAAAGTGTCCAGCATAAAGTTGTGTGATTACTTCAGTAGCTCTGAAATTTAACAAGTAGCAAAGCACAAAAACAGATACAAGTTTTACTGATTTGCCTGTGTTAAACGTTTCTTAAAAGATATATTTGCTGGAAAGAGTAAAGCACCAATTTTCTTGTTAACTTCCATCAAACTCTTTCTCCTGGAAACTGATGAAAAAGAAACATTTTACAATGTTAACAGGATCTTAATCAAATAGAATTGAATGGTTGGTTGGATGGCTGATTTGATGTTACCAAAGTTTGTTTTTAGTCATGTGATTCTGTTGACCCACGGCAGTCAGATTGAGGGACACAATAGATCAGGTTGTTACACATTCTGCTACACTAACAGAGTATATGTTATTGCTCTGTTGGTGTGTCCACCTACACAGGTGCAATTAAGGTTGCATGGTTGTCTGACTCTTAATGTTTCTCCTGTTTTCCAGAAGAAATTTCCACAACAGTAAGCTTCTTGGAAAAAAATCAAAAGCTTGGAAAAAGGCATCTATCTTGAAAGTGTAACATCATTTGTAAAATGTGTTTTCCTCATATTTCAGCTAAAACCATGACCATGTCCCAATCACCAGTTCTGTGATGTTAATTGGTGTATATCTTTCAAATTGCCTTTGATTTGTTTTGGGCAGTAGACACTGTTGTCTTGAATGCAAATGTGTGAGATCTGAATTGTATTGCAGGCAAAGTGATGCTGGGTAGACAATATTTTTATTATCTTATATGGTATGCCCCTGCATTATTTATGTATGAGAACCACTGCAAAGCATTGAGCTAGAGAGTGCACAGACACAACACTCAGTTGAAGGTCAGAGGAAACAGTAAATTTCCTGCTGATAACAGACTGCAGCACAACAACCAATATCCATGATAGGATCAGCTAGCTTAGTTTTGTTAGTGGTTTTTATCACTGTGTTTATCACAAACATGGGTTTACAGTCACCATCTTGTAAACACTTCTTACAGTCAAGTCCATTATGAAAACCAGAGACTCTGTTATCATTTCAAGACTTATTTTATTACCAATGTAGGTTTCTGCATCTGTGGTTTAAGAGGTGGTTTGCTATCATCAGGCCTTTCCATTACCATAAACTTGCCCTGGCATTTCTGGTTCTTAGCTGCTGTCTCCAGCAGTGTTTCTAAATGAATAAAGATTTTGGCTGTCAATACCGCTTTGGAAAAATATATCAAAGAGGCCATTTTTGAAAGAGAAAGAAATGTTAGAGGGCCAAATTATTCCAAAATGACAAATATCCAAGATTAAGGTCATCTAAAAAACAACAAAAAAAGCTTTACACTCTTACAGAGGTGTGACTTGGGCTAAAAAATGGCTATGAAGTAAACGATAAAAAAGTACTTAAATTAACTTTCCTTGACTTTGCAAAGATTCTTCCTCTCATAGTAACAGATTGGCCTTAAGAGCACCAGGACCACAGCAACTACCTACACAACCAAATCAGACTCAAGATTTCAACACCCCTAAAGTTAGACCACACCGTGCTATCAATCAGCAAAAATAAATGTATGTAAAATACTAGGAACAAGCAACCCAAAAACAAAGTAAATTCAAATGTTATTTGGATTTTTATAGAGAATACAAACTGGCAGATTACATTAGCATCTGAGCAGAGATCTTCTGACGAGGTATAGACTCAGTGACCACAGATTACCTATAAAGAGAATGTTCAAGAAGAGCTGGCTCCCAGAGAGGCAGATTCTGCTCCTGCTATGACACAGGTAGAGACAGAGCTCCACTACTTCACATCCTGCCTTAAATATCAGACTGACAGAGGAATATAATCCCAACATAACACACACACACACACACAACCACAGAGTTTGAGTTTGCAAGCAAAGAAAATCCTATATTTACTGGGAGAAATGCAAAACTGCGTGATTGTTGCAGCCACGTACATCAAAGTGTGAGATGACCTGAGGACTAGGAGTGTGAATTGCCAGAAACATATCTTCATAAATTCATCTTTTCACTCCAGTTTCATGAGAAACAGGAGTAACACACAGAACGATATCCGAGTGCAGCCACTTCATTCACCTTGCTTTGCTGTGCTCAATCTCTCTTCAGCTTTACTACACTGAAAAGCTTATGTTCCACTGTTGGTGAAGTAATGCTGAGAGATGGCACATACCTGGGCTCCAACCAGCACTTAAGAAAAGCTCTTGCTTTCCACAACATGGTGAAGCCTTTAGTCTTTGCACATTAACTTAGCCACAGAGTGAGCTATTTTCTCAGATCTGTCAGAACTGGAAGGCAACTTTGACAAGGCAAGCATGTTAAGTGTTTGCCGTCATCGGCTTTTGCTGTCCTTTAGTGGCTCTACGTCAGGTGATCCGTATATCCAATGTTTTTATTTTTTAAGCGTCACTCCTCACAAACCCCTTGTGTCATGTCCCTCTTTTACGTCCCTTTTAAGTCCAAAATGAATCCACATAACAGATTTTAATGCTAATGGTGTATTCTTTTTGTCTCTCTCCTGTGCACCATGGTTGTAAATTTACTCTTATGCACAATGAATGTCTCCCCTTAGCTGCACTGGCTCAACAGCACTATTGTGATGACTTAACTACGAATTAATTTGTTTCTACAGAACCAAAAGCTTTATTAAATCTTTTTAATTAACACACAAAAATCTGATACTTGGTGGCCAGAAGTTGACATAATCGCAGTATTCCAGTGTAGCAATCCCCCACCTACTGAGAACAACCAGTGAAACCTGAACACACACACACACACACACACACACACACACACACATACAAACATATAAACATGATGCACACACACATATACTCATACACACATCAAGAAAAAAACACATTTTTTAAAATCTTTTCTTTTTTGACATTATCTGATCTTTTCATCCACATTTAATCATACACAGGGTTTTGGTATTTATTGTTTTACAGTTACTATCAAAGTAATACTAATTTATTTAATTATGATTAACTATGCCCCCTTCATTTTGAAGAAAGTATTTTGAATTAAATGTTTTGGTAATAATGCCTTACAGCATCCACGCCAATAAACTGAACTGAATTGAGCTGAACTGAAATGCATAAAATGTGCACAATACAGATAATTAAATCATAATATCATCGCCATTACAGACAAGTTTTTATGTATTACTATTTAAAGAAATATAGTCTGCAAATATCTTTTTTGATCTTAAAAATAACTTTACCTTTAGTTAGTAGGGGTCTTTAAATGAGATCAGCTATCACTTCCATAAAAAATGGACTTCGTTGTTAAAGTGTACTTAATCATTGACAACAAAAAAAACAGTTCAAAAAAATTCTCTCGAGGTGAAATGATCCCCTTGGTAGTCATATAAATTGAGGCTGAGGATGCTATTTTACCTTTGGCTTGCTTGAGTAAGTGACTATAATTGGTCAATTAATGCTGTCATATTTAAAAGCCTTTTTGAGAACTGCATTGGAATACAGGTATGTCTTCTATGTGTTTAATAGCAAGCATTCCCCTGTCAGTAAGTGTGTCACACTGCTGGTGTTACACTGTCAGCATTTTTTAACACTTATTTTAATTGGGTAATTGTGGTTGTGTGTGAAAAATAACAATGAAAAAAGCCATTAGCTATTACCACCAAAGGCGGTGATATAGATTACCTTGTACACAAACACACACATTAACACACACACTGGAGACGCACATGGAGAGGAAACCTGCTTTGGCATGCATCTGTCCATTCTGTGCAGTATGCAGACACACAGCTGGTTGTGTTTAGTTGCTCACTGCTGATTCATCAAATTTGCATGGTTGGCTTGTTTCCCACCCACATAGTTCATGCTGACAATACATTTTCAATCAGTGGAGGGAAAAATGTACCAGGGCATCCAGAGTGCATTGTTTACATTTAATTACCCTATTTATTGATGATGATGATTAATACATTGTACTTTGAATTAGCATCGCACACAGATGGAAACATACACTGGAAGTATGAGTGAGGAAAACCTCAATAGGAGTCTGATGGTTTCCTAAATCATGTTTAGCTTACTTTAAGAGGAAAATGCTACATCTCCATCATTGGAGACTTCACAACATACATCAAAACAATTTAAAAAACAACACATGCAGAAAGACACACAAAAAAACACAGTACAAGAAAGCTTTCAGCAACTTTCATTAAACTGTGCACAAATATCTACCCTGGCTTTAGTGGTCTAGGAACCAAGGTCAAGGTTATGTAGTCTCATAATTATCCTTTGTTAAAAACACTGTCTCACAAGCAGATTATTAAAAATTGGTTTGTTAGATTCAGCACTATGCAGGTATGTAATTAGGTTGATGGTATTCTGGTCCACGTGCTGTGGACCTGTACACAAATCCAGCTATTCTGGATAAGGAACTGCATTGTGCATGTAACAAGTTTATGCTTTGATTTTTGTCCTGCACTGTATGTCCTTGGTCACACCAAGGTGTTTTTGAACTGGCCTGAAGGACTGGACACAGACTGTGATAATGATTGGAAGACAGATTCTGCTCAGACAGTGGAAATCTTTTGAAACCTCCATTTGATGAATGGACCTCTAGGATGACTAACAAGGCACAAAAATAGACAGAAGTGGGGCAGATACATCTCAACTATGAGTACATGAGGAAGCTGGGAGGTGTAAATACTTTATTTTTATTTATTTATTGTTATTATTTATGTAGCATATGGGCTCAGTTATTGGTCTCTCTCTGGTTGTGGTAAGTGGGGGGATTGTTGTTGGTAAATGTTAGTTGTATAATTGTTTATAAGGAATTGTATTTTGTAAATGGAAAATAATAAAAATGCAAGTAAAAAAAAAAGAATTACACAGTCTCCCTTCTCTCAGAGTTTGGCATCAGTTCAGGAAGTATTTCAATTTAGGTACCACTTGTGTTTACATGCTTTTGACACAAAGTCATTTATTTCCTCCTACACAGTAGGATACCTCTTTTTAAAACTGGTGCAAAAATGGTTGATCCTTTTTAGTGATTTATTTTTAGATGCCATTCTTGTGTCATTTGAAACCCTTCAACAGGACCACAATACACCCAAATCTGATTTCTTCAGAATTCTGCAGGTCCGCAGTTTTGCCAGAAATCGCTGCTCATTTCAATACATCAACACAAATGTATTAGATGTGATACTGTACTATGATCCGGCTGCTAAGGATAACATTACCTGAATTTATAAATTATTATCTTGTCCCCTCTTGACAAAACATAATCTGCCTGGAAATCAGACCTCCAAATCAAGTTTGCAGCAAAGACCTGGGACCAATTTAAAGTCTTCCATCTTTTACACCTCACGAGAGAAAAACTATCCAAATTTTATCTATCTCTTGATCCCATGTGTATTGGATGCCGCCTCAGCTTCACTACAATAGAGCATTTGTTTTGGAAAGGTCCATCTCTGCACTTATTTTGGATTTACATTTTTGAAAGCCCTCTCAAGTATTTTTCCATAAAACAATTGTACCCAGCCCAATCATGGCTATTTTTTGAGTTTCTGATGAGGACACAGAGACTGACACCTGCTCATTTTTAGCATTCGACCCACTTCAAGCTTGATGACTTATTTGCTGTAACTGAAAGTCTGATAACCCTCCATTTATGGCCTGGATCAAAGAAATGTTATCCCTAATCCACTGGAAAAACTTAGGTACAACAGAATCAAATCTCTAACCTAAACACTTGATAGAGAAGGACTGCAGGGCCTTAATAATGACCCCATATGCAGTATATTGCCAAAAATATTCACTCACTGATCCAAATCCCTGAGTTCAGGTGTTCCAATCACTTCCATGGCCACAGGTGTATAAAATCAAGCATCTCTGCATGCAGACTGCTTCTACAAACATTTGTGAAAGAATGGGTCGCTCTCTCTGTGAATTCCAGCGTGGAACTGTGATAGGATGCCACCTGTGCAATATGTTCAGCCGTGAAATATCCTAACTACTAAATATATCATAGTCAGCTGTATTATAACAAAATGGAAGTGATTGGGGATGACAGCAACTCAGCCACCAAGTGGTAGACCACATAAATTCACAGAGCAGGGTCAGCAGATGCTGAGGGCCATAGTGCACAGAGGTCGCCAACATTCTGCAGAGTCAATTGCCACGGACATCCAATCTTCATGTGGCCTTCAGATGAGCTCAAGAACAGTGCGCAGAGAGCTTCATGGACTGAGTTTCCATGGCGGAGCAGCTGCATCCAAGCCATACATCACCAAGTGCCATGTGTCAGATGCAGTGGTGTAAAGCACCCTGTCACTAGACCCTAGAGCAGTGGAGACGTGTTCTCTGGAGTAACAAATCACACTTCTCTGTCTGGCAATCTAATGGACAAGTCTGGGTTTGGCGGTTGCCAGGAGAACAGTACTTGTCTGACTTCATTGTGCCAAGTGCAAAGCTTGGTGTGGGGTTGTTTTTCAGGAGTTGGGCTCAGCCCTTAGTCCCAGTGAAAGGAACTCTTAGGGCTCTAATTTCGTAGACCAGGCGCAGGCGGGGCGCACCTGCCCTGCGCTGTGCCTGCGCCACGGCAACAGGGTGTGTCCAGGGCATTTTGCAAGTTTCGTGCACGGCGCAGTCTGGCGCAGGCAGGTGCACCCACGCCTCCGTCTCTCCTACCGGCGCACGTAGCAGAGAGGGAGGAGATAAGACTTGAGTGGGTTTAACACAGCCAAGTGTGATCTTCACCAATCAAATGAACGCCTCTCCTCGCCTTTAAATGCGCCGCGGGCGAGGCGCAGTGACAATTTCACCTCGGTGGAGAAGAAGGTCAGAGCCGCTGTCACTTTTACAGCAACTGGGAGAGCACAGGGGCCACCGGGCTGAGCATCGGAGGCCACGATGCGCGTCACCGTGTGGACCACCTCACAGGACAGATGTAATCTGTTCCTGTGTCATAATAGGAGTACAAAACTAAGTGATAATTACATTTAAACACAGCAGCAGGCAAATCCATTCATCATGATTGTGATCCACCTGCATTACTGGTCTGTCGTCACCAAATAGCAGCGCCTTAGGTGAAAATATATCTCCTCCTCATCCTCCTTGCAATAATGTTCTCCATCTTTTTACATCACGTTAAGAATAAATATTAAAACAGAGAAATATGGGCAATCGCAGGTAAATCCTTAAGACACCGAGTGACTTACATTTATTCAGAGAGAGTCTCTCTCTTTTTCTTTTCTTTTGAATTTCATGAGATGAGAGAAGCCGGATACTCCCTATCAGATGATGTGGCTGTTTGTGGTTGGCTTGAGAGATATGAACTCGTTAGTTATGACAAACGTTTCTGATCTGACATCAGATGTGATGGGACAATTAATATAGATACAAATGTATATGCCGGTTCAGACGGTTACATTAAATAGTGGTTGTTGTGATTGTTTATTGCATTGAAATGTGCCTGACACTCTGGACACCTGCCTGTGAGGTTTTGGTGACGTGTGCACACTGTGCGCCTGTCAGCCAAATTACCACTGCCCGGGGTGTGCCTCGTCTGCGCCGAGAATAGACCAGGTTGGAGCTGGCGGGCTTTCAGCGCACATTCCGCGTGTTTTTTTGGCACCAAATTGTCACTGCGCCAAGCTGAATCTGTGGACACCTCCCCCTGGTGCGCCGTCACACCCATCTCAGCGCAGCCGGCCTACCAAATTGCCAAATTGGCTGCGCACGGCGGTGCGCCGGACAAAATTACCACTGCGCGGGGTGCGCCAGGCTGCGCCACCCTGAGTTGCGCCAGGAAATTAGAGCCCATAATGCTTCAGATATCAAGACATTTTGTGACAATTTCATGTTCCCAACTTTGTGGGAACAGTTTGGAGCTGGCCCCTTTCTGTTCCAACATGACTGCACACCAGTGCTCAAAGCAAGGTCCATACAGACATGGTGAGGGAGTTTGGTGTGGAAGAACTTGACTGGCTTGCACAGAGGTCAGACCTCAACCTGATTGAGCACCTTTGGGATGAATTAGAGCGGAGACTGCGAGACAGACCTGAGCATCCAACATCAGTGTCTGACCTCACAAATATGGAAGAATGGTTAAAAATTCCCATAGACACTACTAAACCTTGTGGAAAGCATTTCCAGAAGAGTTCAAGCTGTGATAGCTGCAAAGGGTGGACCAAAATCATACTAAATCCTCTGGATTAAGAATGGGATGTCACTCAAGTTCATATGTGTGTGAAGGCAGATGATCAGATACTTCTGGTAATATAATGTAGATACTTGCACTTTCTCATGCCTCTACAGATTATTTCCTTATCAAATTTTTCAGGCTGTGTTTTATGCATTTATTTACTCATTTGGTATCTGGAGACATATTGTTTGGTACACAACTGAAATGTGAATACAGGTCACATTGTGACTGATCTATTTTAATCATCTCACCTGTATTTGCATTATTTTATGTGTTATTTTTGACTATAGGTGTCAGAGGATGGTGGCGTTCACAGAGGTGGCATTTCAGTATTCAAATTCTGATTTTTATGTTCTCTTTTTCTGTAAAATGTAAAAATGATAAATACATTTAAAAAAGAATGATTTTACAAAATTGCCCTCTCTGACTCTAGGATGGTGTATTTAAATTTTAATGCCACAGGGCCTCATGGTCATCTTATGCTTGCAAACACAATATGTCATGAGTAATTCAAGACATTATCATTGGACTTTGAACACAGAAAAAAATTAGATTTTGGATGCGATGGGTCAAAGGTCAAGGTCATTGAGTCCCATCATCAGACTTGTGAGTGTGCTCTTATAAATCCTTTGAATATTTTTATTTAACTATGGACAAATATCTTCTCTGAGTTCCAAAGGTAAAAATAATGGAGCCTTGAGGTTATTTCTTACTTGTTAAAATAATACTGTATTGATTTTCATTTAGCTTTAAATGGCTAGAATTTTTACAGCACATGTATATAGTCAGCTTTTTGTACTAATACTTTTATGTGAACGTCAGGAACTTTCTGTTTAAAGACAAATAAATGCTCACTGCACATCACTAAACCCAATATTGAGCTGCATGCAGTGGTTGAATTTGATTGATGTTACCAATCATCACACAAAATAATGCTTACCTGTAAATAACATGGTGAAGGGTCATTAAAATTAAAATTTTCTATAACATACGGGTATACATATCAATTACAGGTCAAAATATTGCTTAATCTGGCTATTTGAATTGAAAGAAAATGCTATCAAATCATGATCTTTTTAGATACAATTAGAAACCACTCTTATTATTGGACTGAGACAAATGATGACTGATCAGCAAAAAGACATTAACATAACATTTTAACACCCACCTGAAGGGTTAGCTACACTTATCCAATATAAAACATTCTGGGCACAGTCTTGGAAGGCAACGAGCCCAGTGCATTATGGGTGTTGCAGCATTTGCAACTTTTGAGCATAAAAACAACATTTATGGAACTTCTCGGATACAATATGGTACATGCGACACATCATGATTTAAAACATTTTCTTCATCTTTTTTCTGCATTGACAGACTAGTTCTTTGACAAGTTCATATTAAAAAGACAGAGGTAGAGTCTTGCTTTAATGCTGAGATCATGAGATTACTTTAAAGGGTTCACATCAAACTTTGCACAAATTTTCATACTTACAAGGATGAAAATAATAAGTAGATTTTAAAAGGTCAAAGGATAAGGTCAAAGGATAAGGTCATGGAGTCTCTTTTTGTCTTGCCTGTGAATGCAAATTCCCAGAAAGCTGTGAGGGATTTCCTTTACCTTGCACAGTTGTTGTTAGCATCAAAAAGATGATCTGATGTGAATTTTAAGGGTTGAAGGTCACTGGGTGTTGGGTCTGCTTGTGCTATTTAAAAAAATGCTACTGTTTATTTATTCATTCAGCAAAAACTGATCAACTTCAGTTATTTTGAAGGGTCAAGGTCAGGTGGTCCTGAGCCTCATTACTATCCCTCCCCAACCTCAAGAAATTTCCAAGGAAGTGCAAACTTTCCACAAATGTCCTCCCTGACTCAAAGACAAAATGACTATGTTTTAAAGATAATAGGACAAAGGCCGATGTCATTGAGCCTCATGCTCATCCCTTGGCTGTAAGAGTTTTAACAATCACAAAACAAAAGCAACATACATAACCACCCACTACCTGTATACCTTACAGAGGCAAAAAACCACCAGGCAGTAGTTCATGTTCTCTCTAAGTTACAATTTGATTTTCCATACAACAGACTATACACTATGTCCCCTCTTCCTGAAACGTCCCTTTACAGCCTCCTGAAGTACCTTGACTACTAATAAATTATACAAAATTGCTTAATGTTGCATTTTGCCTCATATTTGGTGGTCACTGGACTTGTCAAAGAAAAAATTGTGCCTTGTAACATCAGGGAAAAGTTTGTTCTTCCACCAGCTTCACATGAATGCTTGAAACATCTTGGGGAAGCGGCAGCTAACAAGGCTGGGCATGATGACCTCTCAGCCAACACAATTGAAAAGAGTGAGCTAAATTGCAGAAGATGTTCAGAGGCAATTGTTTAAGAGGCTTAGCGAGTCCCTGTAGCATGCCAATCAAGAGGCTGAGGCTGCACATGCTGAAAAGCTGACAATTTCACTTGTCTGAGTGATGCACTTATCAAGATGACTTCCAGCAGGGATTGAGTCTCTTTTTTTTATTTCTTCAGATTTTTTTGAGGTTCATTTCTGCAACTTATAACAACATTTCAGGAAATTATTAAGCTTAGAGTTAACACTAAAAGAATGAGGTGGACCATTTTGAAACAAAGAGAAGCATTCTTGGCTCTGTGGTGGGTCTGTTTCCCAACAATCAAAGAGCTCTCTCCTACAGTAACATTGCTTGGCTACTTTAGGTCACTAAACTTCTGCTCAGAATAAGTCTTTTTTTAGTGCTATGGTGTAATCCTGATCCTTATTTGGTTATCACAACATGGTTAAAAAGCTGAGTTTGGAGTGCCTCAAGGGCAAATAAGAACATCCACACCATGAAACAAGAGTGTTTTCTTCCTGTCTGCCGAAGAGATGATTTTTCTTTTTGTTTTGTTTTATACAAAATACTTACAAATAAAGTGTTCTGTATACCTTTACATACCCATACACATCAGCAAAGCACAAACATGTATTGTGCACATATGTATATACACAAACACACACACACACACACATATAAATATACGTGTATATATATCTGTACCCACACATACGCCCTCAGACACACATACCCATCACTAAGTATACAATAATGCATGTGAATGAGTTCATAAACATATACCAAAACAAAAAAAAGACATGTTTGATAATTCTTCTTTAGCAAGGCCAACCACACTTGCAGATAGCTCGACAACAGCAAATAATAAGACAGAATTGCTCTGAACATAAGCATAAGGTGATGTTGACATTAATCTTCTGTAACTTTGGCAAATGAGCGTTAACACTGAAATAAATTAAACATGTTCAAAACTTAGTCTAATCCTGAGGTATCTCACTTGATTTCAAATGGGGGAGAGCCCAATGACAAGAAATTTTGTGAAATAGAGAGGGGGGTAACCAAAGGGCAGGGCTTGACAAAAACTCAACTGGTTATAGTCGTAAAACAACATGTCCTCTTAATGTGAGGGACTATTTAAGGACATGTGGTGAAGCCAGGAGTTATGGCTCAAGTGTATTCAGGCCAAGTATTTCAGTGTTTACTATTTTATTGATAAAGCTTGCTTAATTCTTCGAAAGTGTACATTCCTTGCAAACACCTTTCACAGGAGAAAGCCCTCAGTCATACACCCAACTTGGAGGGCTAGAGAGGAGAAAGAGCATTAGATAGCACTGAGTACTGTGGAGCTGTAGCACTTGCTTTCAAATTTTTCAAATCTTCAAAACAATGCATGGGTGCACCCCATGACAACTGCAGGATGAGAGAGAGATAAATGCAAAGAGTAAGTGTTTAGGCATTTTTGAAATTTTTACAATACCTGGGACAGATTTAAATCATTTAAAACTGCCACGTCTTCAAGAGTGACAGATAAAGTATTATGCTGCTAAATTGGGAATCCTTTCCCCTTTTACATCAATGAAAAATGAAAATCTGCAGCTAAATGGGAGGTTACATGTATTTTTTTACATCAGCTCAATAAATCTACAGATTAGAAAATGAGGAACAAGACATTCTCCCTCATTGAGTGAACCTAAAATATTAAGTCATGAACAATCATCAGCTCATCAATGTTATTCATTGATCGAATCAAGATCACTACCTCTTCTATTAAAGAATGTAATATTCTTGTCAAGTTAACACAAAGACATATCTCAGGACTAGAAGAAGTCCGTTTAGTGCTACTGTCTTTGTAACTATAAGACACAGTGGAACCTCGAACAGTACTGATCCACTATTTGCTCCTCTTTGGGGTTTCTCTTTGAAGTGGTTCTTTATAGATGTATAATGTGAGCTTATCATCAGTTAAAGTGTCCAATAGAAAAGTAACTATCTTACATTTAGAAAATAAAAATTAGCCTAGTTTTATCAAAAAGTTGGCAACCAAGACGATCATAGTGTAAAGCAGAAGGAAGTGTTTCTTACCTGCCAGGGAATCATTCCTCAATTGAAGCAAATTTAGGTTCTTAAACTTTTGGACTTCGACTAAAATCCTGAGCAAAACTGTTTCATTAATGTTTACTCTATATGCACTGGGTAGCTTACAACTGCCGTGAAGAATCAACTTGTTTTGAGCACTTTTTCTAATGGGCAAAAGACCCCAAATGTCAGATGGCTATCAGAATATTTTACAACATAGAATGAGGTAAAGTTGCAGAAATTAATGGGCAGTATTAAACCCCATTAGAATCGTTCTGTCCTTCCTCTGGATTAATGAGTTCATAATACCTTGAACTTTGCAAAGAGCACTATATAACCAGTTGTTTTTTGCCTTTCATATTCTACAGTGTGGCCTCTTTCATTTAATACAAGGCTATAATATGATTTAACCTCTCAATCCATTGCCATAAATGAATCTGTTTTCATTCCACGAATTGCTATTTACCATTTCTTTCCTGTTTATCATGCTACTTTTGATCTGTTTCCTCATTCTTCTGCTTCATTTTCAACTGCGTGATTTAACAATGTGGGCAGGCGTGCATGCGCCACAGCTGTAGATCTCACTGGGTTTCTCTCTCTCTCCTTCTACCTCTCAAACTCACTCACATGCGGACAAGAGCTGCATGACAATTTCAACAGCCATGGGGGAAGGACCATACAAGCTAACCTCATGTGAAATATTCATTGAGCCTGTCTTTCTATCACACGTCACGCGTGCACACACAAATGAGTGCACTGTGGCACGCTCATGCACACGCACTGCACTCACACACAGGCAGATAGGCCCCGCTGGTGTAAGCAGCCATTGGGGCAGAGGGTTTTGATGAATGATTGCAGATAATACAGAAAAAAAAGAAAACGTGAGCGGGGTTGCGTCAAAGAGCCCCTTTCAGAGAGATTCTCAGTCTGGCAGCTGGACAGTGAGCCTAAGGCTACCTAAACACAATACCTCAGCTGACAACTGTGACATTATGATGTTCTTTTTGCTGCTTGTTTACATGAGAACAGTATTTTGGATGCCTGCAATTGTTATGATTTTGCTTGCACAGATTTATTTGAGGTTGTGTCCCTTACTGAAAGGCTGAGCTCATATTCTTAGTGCCACAGGGGCGGCACTGATTAGGGATGGGACAACAATAAATTATGGCGCTATGATTACAGTCACAGAAATAATCTTGGTTTCACAATCTTGAGTATTTTAGCAGACCATGAATGCTTTTTATGTAATGTTCCTGAGTTCATGTCTTCGCCTTGTTTGTGAAATCACATTGTATTTATATTTGCTTTAAAAGGAACAATAAGAAAAAAAGTTTTCATTAGTTCTAATGATTTCTAAATGATTCTTAAGCATTTAATCACTATGCCATCCGAAAGAACTTTTTAGGAGTTAAATATTGCAGACTTTGTGACGGATGTAACAGAGTGATAAACTTTTCAGTGAAAAATGTTAAAGATTATCTGGAAAATGAAAATAATTTAGGTTGGTTTCATAAAATTTAGACCTTTAATAACTTTCATTATTTATTAACACTAAAACTTACTAAAGTAAGATTATTCACCTACCTGCAAAAAACCATTTCTATCATTGTTGATAAACTTGAGTATGATTGTTATTAACTGTCATTTGAATTTTGGTTATCTACATTTTATCATTTATCTACTTTTACATGGAGCAAGAAGAATTCCTGTTGATTATTGATTGCAGTCAGATTTTTAGTGGATATGATAGTGAGCATTTGAAACCATTCTTCATCTGTTCTTATTGATAACTAAATTAAAAAAAAATAAAAGTTTCTGCTGTGTGTTTTCATTGTACCAAAGACAAACATTTATTGCCGAGCTGTTGATTGAGACTCCTTCAAAATACAACATCAGCAAACTCCACGTTTAGTCAATAACCCAAAACCAGTGAGACATGACTTTGTTATCATGTGTGACTTCTACTTTTGTGTGCAGTTCTGAGCACCTCAGATGAGATGTTGCATTAAGTTTTATGTGTTCAAAACTTTCTTCTGTTCGGTTCAGCAGACGGGATTTATAGTCTGTAGCATTTCCATGGTCCCTGTTGCTGTGTTCATATTGCCACTGCAGACTTTTTGCTTTTCTTCTGTAGAATTTACAGCCCTAACTACTTTGTTTTAAAGCAAAGTTTTGCACCTGACTCTTCTTTATTTTCAGACAAACGGACCCCTGTGTGCAAAACGGAACACGCGGTCATTTGCTATTAAGCAGCATGAGCTAGAGGTTAGATTTTCTACCCAATCCAGAGCTTTGCAGTTCATCACACAGTGCACAGATAACCAAGAAAATGGATCTTGAGTATGCAAAAAGAAAAATCTCTGGAGAATTAACTCTGTTCCAAAGTAGAGGAAAGTCGAAGATATGGCACAACTTTCAAATTGTTTTTTTCCATAACTTGCCTCCTTGGTAAGCACATTCAGGTCTCACCCCAATGGATTTCTGCTGTTAAAGATCTGGTAAATTGTACCTTCAAGCCAAAAATGTTGCTACCAGAACGCTAAAAAATCTTGTGTTTAAATCACACTCATGTCCATGAATATAGTGTCCCGAATGGGGCTGGGCCAGGCTAAGACAGTTTGTCCACTGGGTTGAATAGGGTTGGATTTTTGGCCTTATCTACGCTCTAGCGTGAGCACTGGGCATAAAAATGACACCTGCATGAGGCTGAAATCAGAGACGACACTTGCACTTCATGCCACAACACTTTGCGTCAGACATACGGTAGGGCTCTGAGTGTTAAGCACTTGTTGTGAATGTACTGTATTGTAACAAAACTGTTATTATTATACTGTTATTTTCCATTTTTAAATTCAAACTTTTTCTGGCCTGCCATCATCCTTTCCCTACTACTTTTTTAAAATTCCTTCTGCAAAGTCTTACCTGTCCCCTTTTCTTACACCTTGATCTCAGCTTCTTCTCATTACCTTAACTAATACCTCCTTCCTCACTCTGTCTCTCATCCTCTTTATCTCTTTATCTTCCCTAAGCTCTCTTTTGTCCGTCCAGAACCTACATTTACATCCCTCTTTTTTTTGACTCTTTGCCTCTAATCATGGCCTCAGGTACAACACTGTCATGGACCCCACAGCTTAAAAAGAATAAAGCCAAATGCATTGGCTCACAGAGAAAAACCTTTCAATTCTGTCTGTAGTGACACAAACATGGGCACAAAAAGGGATTTACACGGACTCAGACACATGAGCATTAGCAGAAATCCAAAAGACAGTTTTACAAAATATACTGAAGTAAATCACAGGGTTCAAGTTAAGGTAAGGGGATCTAGCACAGACAGGGATGTGAAAGAAATTAAATCCATAACAGATTATTAAAATACTTATCAAACTGCAAAGCCAGACTTTGTCTCATCTGGCTGTGACCACAGTGAAACACAAGGCCATGGTGGAAAGATTAAAACAAAGCAGACCACAATATTGGAGGCATTACAGAGCATCTTTTCTGAATTTATTTTAAATTAATGGGATTTACCAATATCCTTTACTGAGATCAAATAAGATATAAAAGTTTTGTTTTCTTGGAACTTGTTTCATTATCTTGAAGTCGAAAAGGCATTTAAGACAACAACTACTTTAAAGACAACCTGAAAAGATGATATCAGTTTAAAATGCTCCCAGACTGCCAAAGTTGTCTTAACTCTGGTAAAAGTTTTAGCTTAAAACACTGAGTTTAGAACACAATTACTGAGATTTGATGTTCCAGTTGTCAGTCTTTCCAGAAACCTGACTACAGTCCTGTTGTAACACATCAACTGTCTGCAGCGGTAAAGGTCAGGTAAAAAGACTTTTCGAAGAACAACTTTATTCCCTCAACTCAACAAAAATCTTTCACTTTTCTTTGACCTCCAACCTTCTTTGACATAGCTCACTTCTGACCACACCAAACCCCACTGCCAGAGCTGCAACAGAATTTAAATTTGCAATATAAGAGTGCCTTGGAATACCTATTTCTTACCTTTTGTTGAATCATTCTTAAGGTAACAGAGAGAAAAATCCCAAGTTGTCATGCCAAAACTTTTACATCAGTACATGTCTGAAAGGGTTTTTGCTAATATCCAAGTACAAGCTTATTGCAATGATTCTGCATTTGCAAGGTGCACCTGATCCAAGTGGTTTTAATAGATATGTTTGTAAATGTTTAAGTGCAAGAAAAGATACAGCTTTTTCATGTTATACTGCACAAAGACTCAAGCTGGTTGTGCAGATCATTGCCACCTTGCAGATGCGAAAAGCTTAAAACAGGCTTAAAACTGTTTAGTATGTCAAGTTCATGTCCAGAAGAAGTTGTTAAGGTCATCACATCTGTTCTTAGACTATCTATTAACCGTAACAACTTATGGTTAATAGATAGTGTCATACAATGACAGTAAGGGCAGCACATTTATTGTAGGGATGCACGACATTGGATTTTTGCCAATATTTATGAACTCATGGTAGCCGATACCAATATTCTTTGGTCTATAGCAGACGGTCTCCATTTAACTGATAGTAACCTATTCTTTGAACGATGGCAGTTTATCTGTTTTAGAAACTCATGGGAAAAAAGCAAAATATTTCAATCTCTAAAAAAGATACTGTTGATTTTTTAAATGTAGATATTCAGTAACCTTGGGTAGTAGGGCAGTAGGGCAATGTGCAATACAACAAGGACCTGAGCTCCTAGGCAGCTAGCACTCTGCACTTTAGCATTTGGCACTTGAGCACAATGGCACTTTATTTAGCACTCCAGCACCTTATAATACATTGTGTATAATTCCCATGGTCCTCCAGCTCTCAGCCTGTTTTATTTTTCAACTGTATGTCGTTTCTGTTTTCTACAGTTTATGTATGTTGCTGATCTTTTAATATACTCTGTGTGTTTTATTCCTATCATCAATGTTTGTTTTTGTTTTATGTGTTGATACCAACCTGCTAATGGGACTTGGGATGGAAATAGGCTGCCTGGCTATAATCCCATGCATTTATATGTAAATGTTCATTAATGCGTACTGATATATTTAAAAAAAAAAAAACAAATTAATCTCAAATCTCAGTAGGGCTGCTTGATTTTGGAAAAATTCTAATTGTCATTAATGTAATCAATATTGAAATCACAATTATTGATGGTGACTATTATTACTCATTGACATTACAACAAACATTTTAAATGATTAAATAAATCATATTGCAGCCACAGCTGTGTTACAAATTCAGCAAATTCTTTTGCATCGTCTTATAAACTGTATTAAATTTCTGTTACAGTTATCATACCAGGACTGTTTCTGCAAAGAAAAAGTTGAAGAGCAATCTGATCAACTAAATTAGAATCAAGAAACTAAATGAACACATTTACTGACTTTATTTAATGGCTGTTAGGTGAATGAAAAGCAGTGTTTGTCTTTATAGAGGTGGTTTAAGTTGTTTTAAAGGTTTTGTAGAATTCTGCGTTAACAAGACAATCTCACTGACATTAAAAACATCAACCCAAAGGACATACTGGTACAAAAAGGTGATATCTAGTTAAAAATCACTGTTGTTATGATTTTTTTCACATTGCTAAAACAACTGTGCAATCACCTTTGAGATTTAAAATGAATGGGACAATAGAGAAACGCTAAACAACTTTGTGAGTCTAATGAGTAACTGGAAAGCTGGCCCAGATACTTCAAATTGAAAATCAGTTCATCGTCCAGCACTCATATGCAGTGACAATAAAGTGACCATTATGATATAGTCATACATCCTGCAAATTTTTCAGCAAATATAAGGCACTAACAATGCTTAACACATTTATTAGACCACCTTTTATAATCAAGAAAACAATATTATTTTAGAAACCTTTAAAAATTAAAAACATTATTGTTATTTATTGTTATCGTTTTTGAACAGGAGTGAAGAATTTGAAATTAAATTCACCTTTTTATACCCAAACTTGAGCCGTCTCAATGTGCTTCTCTGAAAAGCAAAAAGATTAATCAAGTATAGCATTCAACCACTAAAATATGTTATGTGTTCAGGATTGCAAGTAAATAACTATAATTTGACATCCTGATTGAGAAATAATGTGCTTTACTATTATTTTGTTTTGCAAAACAGTAAATCTGAAAATTCAAGGATAACAATAACAATCATATTTTAGCTAGAAAATAGCTTTTCAGTTACAAACTGGTGTATTAACCATTACAGAAACAAATAAATGATTTCACTAAATACCAGTGCTGTTAATTTAGGACGCTGTGGCATAAACCCTCATCAGGTTGTGGTCTAACAAATTTATTAGGCACCGTATATGGTCGATATATCTGCTGTAAATATATGCTTAAATCTTCAAATCAGCAAATATAGAAGTTTGATTTTTCAAGCTAATATCTGCAGACTCTGAAATTGTACAAATACCATTATGCATCCCTGATTCTAAGGCTGATGCAGAGTCAAATATGCACCTCTTTATGGTCAACATGGAGCTTGTTTGAAGGATTAATGTTATTATGAAAGAGCACCAGCCCATTTCTTTTTTATGTAACATGTTTATATTATTGGTTACTTTTACTACTCAATGCTTGGAATATACAGTTTTCCTTTTTTCATTTTCTATCATCAACTGTAATCTATCCATCTATCCATGATCTATTCCACTTATCCTTTATGGGGGCTCGCAGGGCCTAGAATCTAATCCATCTGACATTAGGCCAGAGGCGGGGTACACCCTGAGCCTGTCGCCAGCTGATTGCAGGCCCACATAGAGAGACAGACAACCATTCATACTCACACCTATACCAAAGGGCAATTTAGAGCAACCAATCAACTTAATTAGCACATTTTTTTCTGTGTGAGGAAGAGCACTCACCCAGAAAGAACTCACACACGCACAAGGAGAATGTAAACTCCACACACAAAGGCTCTGACCAACACAGGGATCAAACCAACAACTTTCTTGCTGTTACTTTGTGAATTCACACCAGTGTAAGACTCTGTGTGCATCACTTGTGTCCTCAGATAAAAGTTGCACCGAGCAGACTACCTGTAATTAAAAGTGGGACTGACAAATTGCATTCTGTTCCTCTCTCTGAGCAAAGATAGCCCTGCGAGGATTAGCTCTGGTCTTAGTCCTGCCTCACCACCTGCTGTGTGGTAAGCATAATGATTTCACTCTCCATAATCACTGTAGCATTTACTCCGATTTTGTAATGCAACACGGCTGTGCAGGAGCGTATTGTGCCGAGCGCTGTCTCCTGGGGGGGTGGGGGTTATGAATAGGAATGTAAAGCGCTTGGCCGAACACGGTGTTATCAAATTGCTCCTCCTGCCCTTTTTGCAAATTTACACGCACACACTTATGAACCCTCACACACACACACAGTCCTACAAACTCAGACCTTCTAATCAGGTTGCGGCAGCAGTAGCAGCAGGGGTTGGCAGTGTAACAGTCCTGATAGATGTTACCCTCTCACAGAGAATCCGAGCTGGTCAAAAGGAGGAGAGAAGCCCTATCACTGTGTGGCTTTATCCATTATTGATTAGAGAGGGTAAGGGGAGTCTCTGTGTGTATGTGTGGAGACATAAGAAGATGGACATGAAGAGAGACTGGGAGTAGGTATCAGAGCAGAAAAAGATGGAGGAGGGAGGGAGGTGCAGGGGAACGGCAGTTTGTGAAGAGTAGGGCAGCGAAAGTGAAGAGATTATAGAAGATGAGGGACGGTAAGACAAGTGAAGACAGAACAAGCTATGAGAATCACAAGAGCTGTAATTATAATCAAAATATTTGCAAGCTTTAAAGTTACAATATAAGCGAAGAATTATAAATGTCCATGCCAAGGATTTTTGCATTTAGGACAAATGTTTAAATCTTGTCACTCCCCTCACCCTGACTTTAAATTATCTGGGAACAGACTGTAATGGAATTTAATGGTAATAGCTTGAAGTATTCAAAAAATAGATAATTATAAAAATAAAATGGTTTAACTCTTGCAACAACAGTAAAATATTTTTTCTCACACATAAATAGAAAAAAAAGGTTGATTAGGTTTGAATATTTTCTGGCTGGTTGGAGTCTTAATTTCTGCTCTAGCCTCACAGGCTGATTAAAACTGCTACTAAAACTCAAATGAGAGGCAAGGTCATCAATTTCAGAGTTTACACTCGAAATGAAATTGCTGAAAAATAGTTCACACAGCTCAAGATTAACAGAAAATGTCACTGGGAGGACATGAAATCTCCCTTAAATAGAGAGGGGTGCCATCTGGGCTGACGGGGGCCCTAAAAAAATAACTTAAGTAATAATTTGTTGTTAGAAGTCACTTTCTTCACTTTTCACTATTAAAACAATCATAGTTATTTTTATTGTAAAAAGATGCAGCATTCTAGTGGCTTCCATACTGCTTACCTCAAAGAGAATTGAAATGTGATCAGCTCAAAAAAGTCTAAAATTATTATTATTATTAAGTATTTTAATTTGACCTTAATTTTCATGCCATGAGTGACTAGATAGAGATTTTGAGAAAAGTTTATCTACTAAATAAGGAGGTCTTTGGCCTGTAAGCAGTCAGTATTTTGTTTATTTTGATTGACTGATTGATTGATTGCATAACTAGGGTCCTATTAAATCAAGTGCAGGTTTGTTTTGGGCTGTGCGAAGGCCCAAAGGGAGTTCCCTCCTGAGGCCCACAGTGGCCCTGACTCCCTGAGACAGGGGTTTGTTAAAACCGCAGATGGCTCCAGTAGGAACTCTGGAGGCTCTTGGCATGTTTAAGAAGCCACAGTCAAAATTAGAGCAGGGGTTCCCAAACTTTTCATGCTGTGATCCTCCAAGCAGAAGTGCCAGAGACTGGGGAGTCCAACTATTCATGAGCTCACTTCAGACCATTTGAAATTGATTTTGCCTCCCACCTTTGTGTTTCTGAACCCCCTAATTTTAGAATCAATGCATTTAGCACAACACTGGAAGCCAAGACCAAATTCACTTCCTCTGGGGAACATGATCAGATACGGCTCATAATGATTTACTTTAAACTGCCTGAGGGATGAAACAGAGGGCCCTGTGGGTATGCAAAAATAAAGAATTTGAGTTGAGTTTGGGAAGAAACTCCAAAAATATGTTCTGTGGACATCTGGGACCAGTGTAAACCATATGATTTTCACTATATGTAGTTCACATTCACATGTTGTAATTTTCATTTTTCCTTGCTCTGTGCAACTGTATCTCATATTTTACCCAAATTAAGGGAATAAGATTAAGATAATCATGCTTAAAATCATCTGGTTGTATAATAAGGATAGTTTACCAAGTGCTATAGATTCAAGAGATGTGTACTGAAATTAATTATTTTATTACATGTAAATAAATCCTCCCTTAAAAAAAATTGAATTTGCAAGCTGTTGATAAAGTTTTTTTATGGCATTCATTAATTTAGGTTTTGGAATGTCAAAAAATGCAGCAGAAAGCTTAAGTCTCGACATGTGCAACCATACTAAACATTAGAGCACAGTCACAACGGCCAAGGCCAGGCCCACTTTTACAGAGATACATGGTCAGACACAGATCATGAGGAATTACACCTTAAAAGATTTTTTAGAGCGGAGATGAAAGAAAAACAAACGCATGCAGAGAAAATCAAGAAGGGAAGCAAAGAATGAGTGAAAATTTATCTACAAATAAATGTGGCCTGAAACAAGACCTTCTTTAAATAATTTAAGCCCCTAACTGTGCAAAATTCACTTCACATGGATTTGTTTATGAAAAATATGTGTCAATAACCTGCGTACACTCTCCCCAACAAACATGAAAACTACTCAAGGAGTCTGTTTGAAAAAAATTATAACAACTGCATTGTGGTGACATGTCACATCACCAGGATAATGGACTCGTCCTGAGCCGTGTGTTTGTTAAGCCCATAGCTCCAGCTGAAGGAACATGTCTTGGCATGTTTGTACAGTTGCAGTAAACGATGGGGGCAGCATTGGAAATCAAAGGTCACATTCATATCTGCTGAGTTTGTAAGCCACATCTCATAAGAGCTGACACTAAATAATCCCATAATAATCTGTTCTTAGCAGTGTTGAGATAGAGGGGTTTATAACTATGCCAAGATCAAATATGTGAGTGAGTGTGCATCCCTCTCTCCAGTATTACCCCTCTGGAGATTGAGCAAACGGAGGGTCAACTCATTCCCCTATTCCATCTTTGCAGTGTTTATCGTGGAGGTGAAGCATCACAGGGGCATAAATATTACGGCTGGAAATGTCAGCATGAATGGGGCACTTCATTTTTGTCCTCCATTAACACTCCAGCTCTTTCTACTCAACAAGTATGTTTACCTTATCCCAGGTACAATTTGGTTCAAAATCAGCTCGGGCAGAATGAAGCCTGAGACAGAACCACCACCCTGAGTGTCCCTCTGTTGAACCTTCCTCCCAGAAGATCAAATACACAACATACTTCCTCTGCTATATCACAATACACAGTCACAATTCTGAATCTTCAGTCAATATCCTGGTGCATACTGTTGCGGTGTGGTCCTTGCCAGTGAAGTCCCATTTGTTTCTGTGGGTATCTGTGAATTTAATTTTGTGGTTGTGCATGATCCTATGTACACTCTAGACAACCACTCTGGTAAGTCGATCGAATTTACCTGACACTGAATCGGCATTTGTTGGAAGGGAGGTGCAAATTTTCAACCCTGTAAATTCAAAGTTAGTTAGCTGACCTTAGCATTAAGACTGGGCCCAGAGGTAGTTGCAGGCAATGTTTCCAAAGGTGGATAAAATCAGTCTAGCAGCATCTGTAGGTCATGAAGCACCTCAATGAGTTATTGCTCCAAACGCTCTGTCCTAACAGCTGCAAGTTCCAGCTTACGTGTGCCTAATAGACCATTTATTTAACATTATCAGTGACTAAAGTTACTTGTAAACACAACAAGGCTAGCACAGGTTTCCCAAGGCTAAGCAAATTGGCTTTTGGCCATATTTTCCAGACGGATAAAAGAGTGACATTGATTTTCTATTTGGCTCCAAGCAAAAAGGCAGAAAAGTGTGTTTCCAAAACTTTAAACTATTGAGCTAAACCAGGAACAGAGTGATTACAGCCTCTGAATCAGCACCTCTGGGTCACCACAATTTTTCAACCAAGACTTGAAATACAACTTGACAAAAAAGCCTGAATGCTTGAGCGTGTCTGAATTGGCACAGAAGCTTATGACCGGTATCACGGTAAGCAGAGGCAGGCAAACTCAGTGATGGTTTTGGCAAACAAATGTCTGATTAATATTACCTTAACACTGGTCAAATCAGCATGCTGTGGGACATCGAGCATCCGGAGGCAAAATTCTTTGAGGCACTCCACGAGGCCAACTGAAAAACAAGAGAAATATCATGTAAACTTTATTAAAGCTATGTTGGGAATTTCAGAGCTGATCATTAACCAAAATTGCTGATCAAAAAGTGTAAGATACAAAATTTGATAGAAAAAACTAGGTTTAGAATGTTGATATGAAAAAATAAAGCCAAGTTGTAAAAAATGAAAGCATCATCTACCTTGACACAAAAAGTTCCTCTTGGTTTGTGAGTTGCTCTCCCAGCGTCTGTCATAATACTTGTGAAGCAACAAAAGTTGACATTTTCCTCTGTCTCTCAGCCAAACTCAAGTTCAATGATGCCTGCAAAACAAGATCAAAATGATCTGCAATGCCCTGAAGTGCTTCATATTGCTGAGGAAATCTGCTCTAGAAGGAATTAAAGAGTCAAAGTAAATCTGCAAGATGAGTTTGAACTTACTGTTCTCTCTGACAACTTTCTGCTTACTTGCAGTTTACTCTCAGATGCATATCCAGTAAAAATGTAATAAAAAGACGGTAATTTCTTTTCAAGTGTTTAAATCTTAAATCACTCACTTACAAGTTCAAGAAAGCAACTTGCAGCTTACTACTCAAAATTGCTGTAATGCATTGCAAAGACAGCATTGAAACGTTGTCTAAAAAGATGTAATTACACAGACTGGATAAACACATACCATTGTTTGTTCTTATTGGATTTTACATACAAACTCTTTAAAAGAGCCACAACATTGTGTAAAATTGAAATAAAACAGGATACAGTACTTTTTCAAATTCCTTTCAACCTATACCCAATTGATTACAGTCAGAAGACAATATATTTGAGCTGAAAAGAAAAAGGTCTATCCAGATTGTTGTTAACAAAAAGTTTAAATGCCAGAATCTGTGACGGTTCGATCTTTTATTCCTTCTTCTATCAGGCTGTTGAACCTTGATAGTAGTCACTTGAAATAAAAAACCTGCGTCATATTTATCATGCTCCTGTTCTTTTGCTTCTTGTGATTCTCTTATTGGTTGCCTGCTCATGCATTCTCTGAATGTTAAATTATTATGTAAAGTGCAACACATCTTGGTGGACCATATTTATTTATTCATTTATGTGTATACACATGAGCAGCACAACTTTTTCAGGGGCATCCCTGTTGTTTCAGTGAGACAGTGTCATTCCAAGTCTCAACAGCATGGCTTTGGGGTAAATACCTCAGGTTCAAGACTGGCCTGCATGCAGTCCAGACCTCTTTAGCGCTGAAAATGTATGGCACATAGTAAAGCACAGAAAAGACAACGAAAACCCACTCTGTGAAGTCACTCAAGAGAAACATCAAGCAAAACTTAGAAAGAATTCCTCTAAAGGTACTTTAATAATTAGCATCTTTAGTTCCACGTGCCCTCCTGAGGTGCAACTCAGCTCACAGGCCTTAGATTGCATTCACACTGAGCGTGACTTGGGTGACCACTTTCCATGTAGTAGTAGTAGTTTATTTCGAACATGCAAGAAATAAATGTCATATATTATGTACATTTATACAAATGTAGCAAAATACCAATACAGAAGTATTTAAAGTTCCCCTCAATTCCCCTCCATTAGGTATCAAAAGTCAATTATTCCATGTCCTGTTTGATATGAATTCAAATACTAAATCTCATACAAAGTAATCAACAACCATATGCCTTATGAATATATATGTATGTATATATACATACATATATGTACATACATACATACGTACATACACACATACATACCATTAACAAAAAAGTCATATAGACAAAAATAAATAAATCAATAACAAAACAAGTAAATACTGAACACCTGGTGAAAGCCACACCTTATTCCTCCCCGTATCTTGTAAAAATAAGCTCCTTGTACCTTTTTTTTTTTAATCGACTGATGTTTGGACATTCCTTAAGCTCCACATTCAGACTGTTCCACAGTTTCACACCACAGACAGAAATACAAATGTAAAGTCAAAGTACAGCTGCGACCAGGCGCGACCAGCCCTCCCACGATGCGACGGACGCGATCTGGGCGACATGTGACCAGGTCGCTTCGCTCGGATGTTAAAGTTGAAAAGTTTGAACTTTTCAGGCAACATCGCATGTGGCTGCGCTGCGACAGCCAATCAGTGTTGTGTGGGTGTGATAACAGCCACAACAACTTTTTTTGGTCTGGATCACAGAGTGACAATCCATGTCCGTGTGGGAACATTAGCTAGTGAGAACATTAGTTCCGCCTTATTCAACAGAAGTGTCAGTTCTCTGCAGTCCTGTCCTTCCTCATCTGCATCAGCTGCAGTGTTTTACGGTTGGTAGATGACTGAAAAGAATACAGTTAGTATAATGTCAGTAAATACATACAAATATATGATATATATGATATGATAGTGGTGAAACTCGAGCGGGGGTGATGTCACTTGATGACGCAACGGTGACAAAAAGAGCTATTTCATGGAGGGCAGCATGACTTGGGTTTGTAACGTAATCTTGGTTGCCCCAGTCGTGTTCGGTGCGAATGCACCTTTAGGAGTAAGGCCGACCCACTAGTGCACTAGTAGAAAAAAGCCAACATTAGTTATGTGATTACGCACAACAGTGAGTCAAACCGCTAACAATAGCTTCTCATTACTTTCAGCAGCTGAGGGGGGTATGCAGACCTTTTCAAAGACATGTTCATCATAATAATTAAAAGATAGGTATTTAAGTAACAAAGGATGAAGCGCCGTTTGTGAGTTCTGCTTTTCGAGCAACTGTGTTGTCGTAAGAGAGCCCCACAGGTCTGAATTTACACAACACAGCTGATGTTAACGCTAACGAGCTTAGCACTGGCTCAACATTACATCATATATTTATTTATGAGTTTAAGTAACAGGATGAAGCACCGTTGTGAGTTCTGCTTTTTTAGCTACCGTGTGGTCGTAAAAGAGCTCTACAAGTCTGAATTTACACAACACAGCTGACGCTAACGCTTACTAGCTTAGCATTAGCTCGAAATTACATCATGGCTTTATTTACATTACTTCCTTTGGTGACTTTACTTACCGCTTGTGGTTCCGGGTCTCTGTGGACAGTCTTTATGGAGGGAACTGCTCCTTGTTTGAGCAGCAGTTGAGATGCAAATCCTGCATCAAACTGCCCCCCGGGGTAAAATGATGAGCACACAGAAACAGCTGAGACAGCGGCTGATCTGAGGAAACAAGGGCTGTCCACTGCTTTCTGGTGTCTTCATCTTTGGAAGTGAAAATAGTTGTGATTTTGATTCACAACCACAAAAACACAGATGAAGACCCTTCCCAGACATGTCCTCTCTCAAATATATAGCTCAGGGAAACAACAGAAAACAAACACTGCTGGTCCTGGAGAGAATATAAACGGCTGAGCTTGGTGGGCATCCTAGCTGCAGCTCAGTGCTTCAGGTATTACCGGGGAGGAGCTGCTTTCTCAGGCTCGTCCAGTGAGAAGAGACTGAAAATACCTGTCGTCAGGTTGCGGGAAATCTTGCGAAGATCTCGCTATGAGACGTTTTCAGGGGCGGAAATCTTGCTCCAGGATATCGGGGAGAAGAGCAGATCTCATATTGTGGGATTTTCTGGAGGTGTAGAGTCGGCATTTCAATAAACAACATTATTTGTAAGTATTAAATCTTGTTTCTGCATGATATGACCCCTTTAAATCCCTGTATTCTGTTTTATTTTTCACATCCTACAAACGCCTGATTTCTTTTAGAATTGAAGTTTTTCCATTGCATTTTATGTTATCAACATCCCAAACTATCCCTTGCCAGTAAAACCATTGCATGAATAATACTAGAACAGCAAACATATAGAAAATAAACTGTTGACTGATACCCAATGGGTTTGCTGTGAGCTTGAAGCACCAGACAGACTCATTTGCACTTGGACCACATCCTGGTTTGCCAAGGAGTTAATAGTCCAGTCTCATCTAGACAAAAAGAAATGGTAAGACTGGAGAGAAACTAATGCAGCGTGCTTTTGGGCTAAGAAGAGTTTCAAGGGGTTAACATTTAAGGTTGGTTGGAAATAACAATGATAGTCTCCTTCTGTAGTTTTAGAAAACCAGAGTAACTAAAAAAAAGCAAGAAAATACTTTTATCTGCATATATCAAGTTCTTAATGACAAATTTCAATAGTTGAACTGCAGTAGTAATGAAACCAAGCAAAACGCTGTAAATGACATCAAGATCTTTCATTCTCTATCTCTTCCCTATATTGAAACTAAGCTTTGTATAAACTCTGCACACATGAAAAGACAGTCCCTACTCTTAAACAATAAAACCATGTTATTGGTCCTATTGAATATTAATCCATTTTTTTCAACTTTTGCCACACCATACAATTTCTTTTTTTGTACTTTACATCTTGAAGCAAACTATTCTATTATTAGTATGTGCTTTGTAAGTTCTCTGTGAAATTTTCTGAGAATAACCTATGCTTCTTGTTTTGGAAGAAGTCTTGCTGTTTTTAAATATACTGGCCCCTACTGTTTATCATTAAAGAAGTCATTTTTCTCTTGGGGTCCAAACGAACACACAAAACAAGCACAGTCATATTGCGGTTTTGTGTGCACATCACACTTTACCGCCATCTAAATGACACAAAGGGCATGGCATGACATGACCAGACTCTAGCTTTGCAGTTTGATGCCTATTGACTCTTTCTGAATGCCCCCTCCTGAAAAGGAAAGTGGAGCACTGCCATTTCAGCCATTACATGAAAACTGAGTACTGAGTCAGAGTGGCAGCTTGCATGTATAAAATTGTGGCCCAACAATAAGCCATTTTTCTGGTGCATCCATTTTTCAGAATCTTACACCATTACAATAATGGGCTTGGGTTTTTGAGAGTGTACCGCATCTTTTGGATGAAATGGTTTTGAACAGTTTTACATTTTATTTTTATTTTTTTTTTAACCCATTTTTCAGCCTTGGGATGTGTGCTGGAGGATCAAAGTAACCTGAGATGTGTGTATATAAAAGGACACTGACAAAAGTTGCATCCATGAGCCATGTAATATATGTATATTATATATATCTTAGGAGGTTGTGGGTAAAATGATAAACTGTGGTAAAATTCCAGACAGTTAGTATGACTGTTTCCTATTTTAAATACTGTTAAAACTGTGTTTGATTACCTCACTTTGTCAAAAACTCACAGAGATACTGCTCATTGCCTGGAAAAGCCAGAACAATGTGTCTGCTTCTCTGCAGAGCAGCAGCAGTCTCTCAGACGCAGGTGCACATGCGCAGTTTTCAGTGTTTGGCCTCTGAAAGGAAAGATATGGTGGACACTGTACTGGAGATTCTCCCTGCCCCCTTGAAACAGACAAAGTCTGAAGTCTGGTTGTACTTTGGATTTTACAAGGATGCCAAAGGGAGACTTATTGAAAACAGTCACCCTGTCTGCAGAAAATGCAGGAAAAAAATCTCTGTGAACAGAGGACGGGAAGAACTACAAAACACCAGTAGCGCCTCCACCACAGACATCCCCACAACAGCATCAGAGGGTAGAGGCCTGGCTGGGTTGTTGAGAAACACTACCTCAGCAAAGAACCAGAGAGGTGAAGAGGGTCAGGTTCTGATGACTGAAGATTGTTCTTAAATTCAACTTATTTTTTAGCTAAATAAACTTTAATATACAAAGCTGTCAGCAGCAAAAGAAAAAGACATAAGTGATTCAAACTACCATAACTCCTCGAGTATTCAGGCTATCAAAATAATTCCAACGGATTCTGAAAGCTGAGAAGCAGAACTTTCCAGTGATATATGGTACATTACGGTAAAGGCTTTGCCCAGGGGGAGGGTCCATCTTCAGCTTGACAGGAACTGCTTCAGGGAAAAAAAGAAAACACCTGGACATGGTCTAATGTAACAATCTGTAACATGGACACTAAATGCTGTTGGCAAACAAAAATGCTTGAGTGTATATAAAATAGATTAAGTTTATTTTTGGTCATCTCAAAACTTTTGACATGTTCATTTACAATTGTTTGTAAAGAGAAACGTTTTTAAAGTTCAAATCCATTCCTTCTTTTCTTCAAATTACACACTGTTTTAAGCATTTACAACATAATAATGACGAATACTTCCCTGAATTGTTAACTTTTAATTCTCATGAAAAAAGCGTGTAAAAATGTATTGACAGGACATTTCCCCATACATTTGTTGACAAAAAAGACCATGCGGCCTGTTATAATTATAGTATTATTAAAAGGGGTTAATGACCTAGGTGTGTGTAAGTACTTTTTTTTTTTTTTTTTTAACATTTTGAGCATGCAACAATACCAGGATAATAATGATAACTGTGATAATTTGGCATCATGATGTTGCCAAATGGTTGTCAGTTGTGCTGCTTGGTGGCTCAGGCTTGGCTTTCTTCTCTTTCCATAATGTTTTTTTCAATTATTATTATGATTATAATGACTATCTGAGGTCTATGATGTTTATCTCCTTAAATAATTAATTGACTAACAAATAAGTTATCTAACATACAGCACTGTGTATACATTTTTAGTTAGGTGAAAAAAGTGCTTGAGAAAAAGAATAGATGCAAAACAATTATCTTAATTGTTCATTTCTACTTATTTACAAAGTTCAAAGTGGGTGAACAGAGCAAAACAATATTTGGTAAGACATTGCTTTGCCTTCAAACCATTTTCAGCTTTTATAGGTGCAATCGTACAAAGTCAGATATTTTATAGGCTTAAAGCCATGATTAAACAGTTACACCAAACGGGCTTATGATCATCATTGTCAGAAGTGGATTGAAACAGTCAGTAACCGAAACAGAAAAAATGACGCAGGAGGTTTAAAACTGGATGAGGAACAGCCAAACTGCTGCCAAAATCAAGTTGTGGAAGACAGTTTCACATCACAGGTCATACACGACTAGGTTGAGCACAGCAACAAGGCACAAGGTAACTGTACCACATAGCAAAGTCTCCCCCAGGCAGAGATTTCAAAGCAGACTGAAGTTTTTAAGCTCTGTATTGAAGCTCTTTTGAAGAAGCACAAAGAAAAGGGCAATGGTGTCGACTGTAGATTCAGCGGTCAGCCAAGGAAACTTAAAACAAAAAATGAAAGAGAAAATTTGCGTACTTCCCTTCCCAGAAAGTGTGCCTGAGGTACATCCAGTAATTGTCCAGAGAAGTCTGGTCAGAAGTGGTCTGCATGGGGGGTATGTGTCCAAAAAGCCACATATGGGAGGTGAGGGGGGCTAGTAGGGTTGATCGTGCCATCAGTGCAAAGCAGATACTTATCTATAGAGCAATACCATCAGGGGGACGTCTTATTGACCACAAATTTATTTTACGGCAGGAAAACAACCAAAACATGCTGCCAGTATCATGAAGAATTATCTTCAGGGTAAAGTAGTAGTCCTGGAAGTTATTGTTTGGCCCCTACAGAGTCTTGAGTATCCATAATGGGTTAGGGGAATCAAATACGTATTTCAAACAAAAGCTCATGTCCGGGGGCAATGATGAGTACAGCAGTAACAAAGCTGGAGCACAAATGTCTTGGCCAAGTATTAAAGCCAATAAACCATGCAAGAGGACTTTTTAAGCCTATGGGGCCCTCATTTGAGGCTAGGCCCCTTATCCCCCTCCTTCTGCGCAGCCTTGAGTATGCATATTTTTAACTCTAAATAATATCAGTAATGTAAATAAAAAATGTATCCTGAGATACTTTTCAAGATCATCAAAATTAGATTTAAAAAACCAAAGCTGGCTGGAAACCTTTATTTTGCTACTTTAAATTTGATTTTGTAATGGGGGCCCTGATGGGGTTTGACTTCTTTTTGGAGCCAGCCTCTAGTGGCCATTTGGGGCACTATTGTTTTAACACTTTTCTAATAACATCTAAAGACCACTACAGTCTTTTGGGCTCAGAGAAACACAAATGGGATATGCAGCCTCAAGGCACCATCATAGAGATGAGACTTTCACAATGTAACATGCTGGGTATTTGAGGGTCTAAATTCCAGAGCTGGATGACAAAGAGAGGGCCAACATTATACAATTGGCCTATCGCTAAACCTTGCCCTTCAATGCCACGGATCGAAACCATGTCTAGCAACCAACTAATACACTGAGATATGCGACTCATATGGCCCTTTTCCATCAGCACGTCTTAGCCCTACTCTACTTGACTCGGCTTTCCCCGACTCTACCCGGCTCTACTCTACTCGCATTGTGCTGCTTTTCCATCAGCCCGGTTCCCTGCCCAGTGGGGGCGGGGTCGCCATAAAACAGCTGGGCGACACTGCGTTCATGTCATTTTGAGCATGACACAACAATCAAAACAATGGAGGACTTTGAGGCAATAGTATACTTGCTGCTCGATCTGTGGCTTTTTGTCAGGCAGCGAGAAGAAATACCGAGGACGAGAGCAATCGAGCTGCAAAGAAAAGACGTATGAGGGTAAGCTAATGGTAGCTACCGCTAGCATGTTCGCTAGCTCGTCACGCTCATGACTCATTGGTGACAGCATTCTCTGACCAATCAGTAGCCGGCAGTCGGTTGACGTCACCTTTTATTATTGACTCAGCTCACTTAGAACCAGAGCAGAGTAGGTACTAAAAATTGGTTTGTTTTAGGAGGTACTGTGCCGGTGGAAACGCAACGCAAACCGGGTAGAGCCGAGTAGAGTACAGTAGAGTAGGGCTAAGGAGTGCTGGTGGAAAAGGGTTAATAGACGTTGGTTAATTTGTGCTGAAAGTTACATTTATGGTTTTTACATTTTTCTATGTTTAAGCATTTGCCAATAGAGGGCCCATTATGTTCCCCTACCCCCTCAAGCTCCAAGGACTGGGGAAATAGAGACTTGGAAAGATTTAATGAGAAAAAATATACGTATATATATATATATATATATATATATATATATATGTATGTTACTCTGCATGAACAATGCTGACCTTTGACGCTGTTGTCTGAAAGGGTGATGACAACAAGATGAGGTCTCTCCCCCTTGCACTGATATCTGCAAACCCTTACTCACCAATTGGTCTTGTTACCCTTCATTTCCACCTTCAAATTCTTGTTGTATCCAGCCACAGCATAATAATGTTTCCGGTGAAATAAGACACTTCTGTGCTCCAAAATCCTGCATAGCATCTGCATCTTTTGATTTGTCTCGGACATTGACAGCTGCCATTGCTATATAGCACTGGGGGTAGGGCTAAGCAATGGGTCAGTAAACCACTAAGAAATCAAGATGCTTGAATGTTTAACACAGATATCGCCCCTCTCTCTCTTTCTCTATTGTGCCACAGCTCAAAAAGCATGGTGCCCTCTTAAACATCTAAAGACCTGAAAAGACAGCTTTAAGATCAATTGGTCTAAATATCACTAAAAGGTCACTTTAGTTACTAATATGATTATCCATTTAAATTGAATAATTCAAAACACTGATTGGCCTCAATTTAGTCTTAATAAGCAATACTGCCTGAGTCTCTGGAACTGTTGAGGCATCTGAAGACCATTTTGACAATTCACAACCATTCGCTTTACTTTAATGCTAATTCACACAGAAAGACACACAAGTCTCTTCTTTGTTGTTGAAGTGCAAAGTGATAATAGAAGAGAACTGTGTCTGCAAGCCATGAAAGAAAGCTAACATCCTTTTAAGATGTGCACATGCAAGTCTCAGAGATAAAGCGAGGCTGTGTGAAGCAAATATGACTCAAGATTTGGCGAAGCTCATTTTCATCTAGGCTAAACAGTACAAAGTATAATCTTACTGGACTCAAAGTTATCCCTGATTCAGGACTGTCACCATATACAAGAAGACCCAAAAGCTTACCAATGCTCACCATCCTGCATAACATTAAGAAAGCGCAGACAAGTGTGATTCCAAGAAATGCCACAAACTAGTAAAGTGGTCTTCACAGCAGCCTGTAGGAATGTATTGTGGACACATTGCTATTCTGTTGTGTGTCAAACTCTTTTTTGTATTTATGTTTTGTGCCAACACTGCTGTTCAGTCACTGTTTCTTGGCCATAGTTTCCGCAACCACCAATAATTGTTTAGCAAGCTGGCAACACAATTAACTATTTCAACTCTTGTTTTTTTTTTTTTTTAAAAAATGAGGGAGATGCAGACATGAAAACAGTTTCAACCAGCTTTTATCATTACAGTCTTTTGACAGCACAGTAGACCAATCACCTGATGTTCCACTCTAAAATGCCACTATGGAGATTTGGCAGATATGAAAACTTGTATAAGCATGTGACTGTCGGGGAAAGCAGTTATTGAGGACAATCAATGTCAATCCACAGTCTTTTTGCAAAAAACACAGCAAACCATTGTGGAACAAAGCAGGCCCAAAACATAGGAGGAAGCTGGAAGCAGATGCAGTACATAGACAAGAGGCAGTAGTGGGGTGCACAAAGGCCAAGACAGTCAGAAAATCAGAAAAGAGCGGGGAAGTGAAAGCTTGATTGAAGGGACTATTTTTAGAATTGACTGGTCCTTAGGAAGATTCAGTACAGGCAGTATCTGAAAGGAAAAAAAGCTTAGTTGTGTAGATTTAAAGGCAGAAGATGAGCAGCAAGGATGGAAAGTTAGAGTTTGCCAAGTAGAAGTGGGGAGTAGAGGGTTTGTCGAAAGATCAGCAGGCTCATTACTGAAAGAGTTAGAGGGGGAGGGTCCAGCAAAGGTGAGGGGGCCTTATCCAAGCTTTACTGTCTTGATCCTCTTTCTAAAGCTGCATTCACACACTGACATTTTGGTCAACTTTTGTCGATGTGTTGGGGAAAAAAAATCAAGCCGCGTCGAGCTAAGTCAGGCCATGCACCTTAGTGTCAATTTGGTAATGCTGATATTCATCGTGTGCATCAAAATTTTTTAGAAATGATTTTTTAGGGGGCGCTCGTGAGCCAACAATGGAGTACGTAGTGTGTTGCTAAGCTCTTCAGAACATCTCATTATTTAAGATATATTTTGGCGTAAAACATACAAAACATCCAGAATCCTCGACTTTCTTCTTTCCTTAACTAAATGGAGAAATATATCACGGGCAAGAAAACCACCAAAAGCCGTGATATTAACACTTCGCCGGTCGGGCCTGCTGAAGCTGCTGGGGCGTCACCTCCCGAGACCTCGCGTGACTCAGGTGAGCCAACAACAACGGCCCAAGCCGCGGCGAGCTCGACTGAAATTACTGCCTTCAAGGAGGAACTGCTGACATCGCTACGGGCAGATTTTGTGGCTGTTTTTAAGGACGAAATTCGGACTGTGCTTGAGAGTGAAATGTCTGCCATCAAGCTGGAAATACAAGCCGCCAAAACAGAGCTCCTTAGCTTCAAGACAGCCATACAAAACCAGGTGGTGGGGATGGAAAATACGATGAGGGAGATGGAGAGGGGACTTTCTGGGTGTTCGGACGACGTTACTGAACTACAGAGCACTGTGCAACAACTTTCAACCCAGGTGGCTGCTTTGGAAGGCAAATGTGAGGACTTGGAAGGAAGGTCCAGGCGCAATAATATCCGTATACTGGGCATACCTGAAGATCAAGGTAGCTGCAGCACAACTGTCATTTCCGCACTGCTGAAAGAAGCTTTCCAGCTCGATAAGGCTCCACTACTGGACAGAGCGCACCGGACCTTACAGCCACCACCGAGGCAAGGAGCTCCTCCGCGGGCTGTAGTGGCCCGTCTCCATTACTTTCAGGACTGCTCTGACATTTTGCGTCGCGCCAGGGAACGGAGGCGAGTTATGATGAAGGACATGACCATCTCAGTGTACCCGGACTATACTGCTAAAGTTGCTCGTGCAAGAGCGGCATACAACGGCATCAGACAGCAGCTGCGCGAGGTCGAGGGTCTGCGTTTTGGAATACTTCATCCGGCGCGACTTCGTATTACCTATAACGGTGTGGAAAAGGTGTTTGCCTCCCCGGAGGATGCCCAAAGGTACATCTCACAAAACATTACTAAAAAAGGAACTGCTGCTCGTTAATGGACACAGTGAAGATGAGTATTACTCACTCTGCCTATACTGACTGTCTTGACACAATCTTGTTTATCCTAGACCTAGGCAAGTCTGGTGCTAATAAGTTAATGTCAGTATAAGTTCATCAGTACACACCTCGTACATAGCACAGCATTGTATACAATTTAGATCTTAATGGCAGTATTGCTGATTTATTCTCTGTTTTCTTTCTTTACTGTGGTTAAACTCACAACAATTTAAACTTACCACAATAGAAACAGTTGAAACAACTTTTATCTGATGTATGGTGCACCACACTGTTGTCAAGTCGCTGCCACCTTAGCCTGTTAAAGTGTGTTTATTTCGTACCTTTCTCCAGTAAAATTATCTGGATTTAGAGACTTAAGTTCCAGTTTGAATAGTATAAAGTTAGTATTGGTTAAACATTATCATAATAAGCTTTTTCATATTTCTACATGTACGCCTAAAAGTTTTTTAGATTCTGTTGAGTTTGGCTCTTAGCTCAGTAGCTTCCCCAACATAAGCACATTGTGTGGATATTATTTTGGGGAGAAAGTTCAAGTTCGACCCAGTTCTAGAATGGGTTAGAGGGTAGGAGAAAAAAGGAATTTTGGGATGTTTTTGTATCCAGGTCTATTTCATTTGTCTTGTATCATGTATAATTACTTTTTCTTTCTTTGAGATATGTAATAGAAGGGGCCTAATATGTAGTTCATTTATTATGTCCAGATATACTCATTGTCTCTGGTTATGGCACAGTCTGTGAACACAGGAGGGGCAGCATCATGTCCAGTTTCATTTGTCAGCTGGAACGTTAAAGGGATAAATCATCCTGTTAAACGCAAGAGAATCCTCACACACTTACAAAAGTTAAAAGTAGACATAGCTTTTCTTCAGGAAACTCACCTAAAACTATCTGATCATACTCGTCTGCATGCCAGCTGGGTTAGCGAAGTTTATCATTCAAAGTTTCAATTTAAGTCAAGAGGGGCAGCACTAATCATCAGTAAACACGTGCCTTTCACTTCCTCTCATGTTGATGCAGATCCTATGGGTCGATTTGTAATTATCACAGGTAAATTATATAACATCCCTGTTACTTTAGCAAGTGTTTATGCCCCTAATTGGGACGACACTGCATTCCTCATAAATCTCTTCTCCCGTCTCCCTGATTTAAATAAATATAATTTAATACTGGGTGGCGACATGAACTGTGTGTTATCCCCCTGCTTAGACCGGAGCTCTGCTAAAACAACACCAAGCTCTAAGACAGCCGCTTCAATCCGGCAGTTTCTTAATACTTATGGGGTGGCTGACGTCTGGCGTACTTTCAACACAACTGCTCGTAAATATTCCTTCTTTTCAGCAGTTCACAAAACTTTTTCACGAATTGATTATATTTTTATGGATAAACGTCTTCTTCCACTCGTTCAGGAATGTGACTATCATGCGATCATCATCTCGGATCATGCTCCTCATACACTGAAGCTTAATGTACCCACTATAAAACCTCCTTATAGACCTTGGCGACTCAACTCCTGGTTACTGTCAGATAAAAAGTTTTCAGATTTTATTTCATCACAGATTGATTATTTTTTAGAATTCAATCAAACACCAAATATGTCACCATCAATAATATGGGATGCACTTAACGCATATTTAAGAGGCCAGGTTATTTCTTATAATGCACAGTTACATTAAATCAGGAATGGTCGCATTGCTGAACTAACTAATAAGATCGTTAACCTTGATATGCAGTTAGCCATGTCCCCATCAGCTGATGGCATTAAAGAACGCCTACTTCTCCAGAAAGAATTTGACTTACTGTCTACACAAAAAGCTGAAAACCTCCTGCTTAGATCTGGTCATGCATATTATGAACATGGCGAGAAAACAGGGAGGATTCTTGCACACCAGCTTCGCCAAAAAGCAGCAAGTCAGGTAATACCAGAGATTCGAGATGAGTTGGGTGGAATCTGTGTAGATCATTCTGCTATTAATTCACGCTTTATGAGATTTTATTGTAACCTCTATACATCTGAATCGTTGGGGGATGATAACTTAATTAGATCATTTTTCCAAAATATTGAAGTTCCTCACATAGACCCTGCATTAGCAGCTGAGCTCCATTTTCCATCAGAGAAACTGAATTAGCCATTAAAAGTATGCAAAATGGGAAATCTCCCGGCCCTGATGGGTTCCCAACAGAATTTTTTAAGATGTTTTCAAACAAACTGGCCCCTATTTTAAACTCTGTGTACACTGAATCCCTTTCAGATGGCTCACTGCCTGAAACTTTACGACAAGCTACCATATCACTTATCTTAAAAAAAGGAAAAAACAAACAAGAATGTGGCTCCTATCGTCCTATTTCTTTGCTTAATGTGGATAGTAAGATTCTTGCAAAAATGATTGCACGTCGTCTTGGAACAGTCCTCCCAACCATTATTTCACCAGACCAGACAGGCTTTATAAAAAAACGACAATCCATCTCCAATATCAGACGTTTGTACAATATAATTTATAGTCCCTCTCCACCCGACACATCAGAAGTGGTCATATCGTTAGATGCCGAAAAGGCCTTTGATCGGTTGGAGTGGGACTTCTTACTTTATTCCCTTGAAAAATTTGGTTTCGGTCCCATTTTTTTATCATGGATTAAAATCTTATACAGTTTTCCAGTAGCAGCAGTACGGACTAATAACAATATTTCACCTTATTTCACATTAACGCGAGGGACGAGGCAGGGGTGTCCACTCTCCCCTCTTCTCTTTGCGATTTCAGTTGAACCACTGGCAATAGCTTTACGTAACAGCAAGGATATTAAAGGGATTACAAGGGCAGGGTTGGAAAACAAAGTTTCGTTGTATGCGGATGACATGTTGCTTTACCTGTCTGATATTTCCTCATCTCTTCCTGCTGTCTTAAATCTTTTAAATGAATTTGGAAAGATTTCTGGCTATAAAATAAAAACACAAAAAAGTGAACTGATGCTGGTAAATCTATCAACTAGAGATTTGTCACTAGTGCATACATTACCCTTTAAGGTGTGTACGGATAAAATAAAATATCTTGGTGTCTGGGTCACACATAAGTTTAAAGACCTTTTTGTAGCAAATTTTCCACCTTTTCTGTCCTCTCTTAAGGAGGATATAGATCGTTGGGACTTGTTACCGCTATCCTTGGCAGGTAGAATTAACACCATTAAGATGAACCTTCTGCCTAGACTTTTATATATGTTTCAGTGTATCCCAGTTTATCTAACAAAAACTTCTTTCATTTCACTAGACAAGAAGCTTCTGTCTTTTATTTGGAATAAAAAAAAACCCCGTATACGTAGAGCCATACTACAGAGACCCAGTCGGCAGGGGGGACTTGGCTTACCAAATTTTCAGTTTTACTATTGGGCAGCAAATATTAGAATGATTTTCTATTGGTTGGAAAATGAAGGAACAGCTGGTGCTCCCGATTGGCTAGTTTTAGAGAGAGATTCCTGTAATAACACCTCACTATGTGCTTTATTATGTTCTAGCATTCCATATCCAGAGCCTTTATCTAAATATACTTCTAATCCAGTTGTTGTGCATTCTTTAAAAATATGGAAACAGCTTAGACAACACTTTAAGATTTGTCAATTCTCACTACTTTCCCCCATTGTGGGAAACCATGCTTTCACACCATCCTTGACAGACTCTTTATTCGGTGCCTGGCCTCAGCATGGTGTCTGTTCATTTAAGGACATGTTCATAAATAGATCATTCGCCTCCTTTGAGCAGATTAGGCAGAGGTTCGGTCTTCCTAGGTCTCACTTCTTCAGATTTTTACAAATCCGTAGCTTTATATCCTCTAATCTCACTCATTTCCCTTCACAGCCCCCAGACACACTTCTAGATTCAATCAATAATCTCAAATCATCCCAAAAGAGAAAGATAGGTGATATATACTCCCTATTAGCAGAACATAGTTTTAAAAATTTCAATTCCCTTAAAAGTCAGTGGGAGGGAGATCTTGGTATGGAAATTTCTGAAACCTTATGGTCAGCAATGATAGGGGGAATATATACATCTTCAATATGTATGGAACACACTGTTATGCAGTTCAAAATTTTTCATCGATTGCACTGGACCAAAGCTAAACTGTCTCAATTTATATCAAACATAAACCCCATATGTGACCGCTGTAAACAATCCCAAGCCACTTTGATTCACATGTTTTGGGAATGTCCCAGGTTGTCTAATTATTGGTTGTTGATATTTGAGATGCTTTCCAAAACTATAGGCAGAGAATTAGAACTTTCTGCGTTCCCAGCCTTATTTGGTGTGGTGACACAGAATCTAGTTGTGAGTAAATACTCCCAAAATCTCCTGTCCTTCGCCACACTCGTAGCCAGGCGACAAATCCTGATTAGATGGAAAGACTGTAACCCCCCCTACGTTCAGACAGTGGATCAGAGATATGCTTCATTTTATTAAATTAGAGAAGATTAGGTACACAGTCAGGGGCTCAGCTGACAAATTCCTTATAATATGGCAACCTTTCCTGAGTAATGTTGAGATTTTAAGTCCTGATAACTTTGTTGATGAATAACCTTTTGTGTTCATGTATGTAATAAGAAGCTCTGAAAGAAACAACTGGAAAGATCTTTGAAATGTCCCTCCAGTCCATATATCAATGCTCTTTTTTGTGTATTGAAATGCTGTTTCTGCCCTGAAGTGTGAGATGTGCTGCTTTAGGCCCCAAAGCACTTGTTATTACACATATTTTACTTATCTATGTGTGTTTTTTTTTGTTTGTTTTTTTTTGTTTTTTTTCCTTGATGCTTCTGGGGTGGGGGGGTGGGGTGGGTGACGTTCTCACTTTTTCACTTAATACTATTGTAACTCTGTTGCATTATTGTGAATTGCTGGAAATATATTGATACAAATTAAATAAACCTTGTTCAAAAAAAGAAATGATTTTTTAGAATAGATTTTTGATGTTTGATCCAACATGCTTGAAAGTGCCGGCAAAAGTTGACCTTAGCTTATCTTTTTTACCCTCAGTTACAGCTGCGTTCATGTCTGTTGGCTCCAGGTTCTTCCTCATCAGGGACCAACTTTCATCCCCTAGGCAACTTTAGATATTAAACCTGCCTTGAACATAGCAAAATTGACCCAGGGAACATACTTAAACTATGAATTCTCAAAATTGGTCAACGTCAGCTAATATCTGTTGTGTGAATGGACCGTAGCCTCTTCAAACTCCCTGTCTATCTATGTCTATCATGTTATCATAGCAGTTTTCCCTCTTATCAGTTGTAGCTTTTCGGTAGGGGCAAGTATGGACTAGGTTTGGTACAATCAGCATAGCCACTACCTGGAGCTTGAATGTACAGAGTCTGGGTCTGTTGAGGGTGGGTGATATAAAAAGGTAGGGTAAAAAAAAAAAAATAATATTAGCATGTTGGGCAGGGAGAGTCAGCATGCAGGGTGTTGGTTCTGAGACACAGGAGTTCATGGACCAGACTCCTAAAGGTGTCAAAGGACTAACTGGATAAAACACCAGACACAGGAAGTCCCCAATTTATGACTCCAGCAATGCTCTGGGTTTTGCTGGTGGCAATGCTGTGGCAACAAAAGACCATGTGGTATGTAACTTTTCAGAAGTGTAAATGAGACCTGTCACCCACCTGCCACCTCCAGAAATTCTCTGACGACTCTGCCATCGTCGGCCTCATCACAGATGGGGACGACCAGTCGTATAGAGAACTTATCCAGGACTTTGTGGACTGGTGCCAGCAGAACCACCTGCACATCAACTCTGATAAGACCAAGGAGTTGGTTGTGGACTTCCGCAGGCGCCCCCACTCCCCCCCATCACCAGTGAACATTCAGGGAAGGGACATTGAGATGGTGACATCTTGTAAGTACCTGGGTGTTCATCTTAACAAGAAACTGGACTGGACTCATAATACTACCGCACTTTATAAAAGAGGACAGAGTAGACTCTATCTGCTGAGGAGGCTGAGGTCTTTTGGGGTGCAGGGGGCACTCCTGAAGACCTTCTACGACTCTGTGGTGGCCTCTGCAGTCTTCTATGGAGTGGTCTGCTGGGGGAGCAGCATCACAGCAGCTGACAGGAAGAGACTGGATAAACTCATAAAGAAGGCCAGCTCGGTCCTGGGATGCCCTCTGGAACCGGTGGAGGAGGTGGTGGAGAGGAGGACTACAGCCAAGCTGTCCTCCATGATGGACAAAGACTCCAACCCCCCTCCAACACACACTCACTGCACTAAGGAGCTCTGTGAGTGACAGGATGCTCCACCCGAAGTGTGTGACGGAGAGGTATCGCAGGTCCTTCCTTCCTGCAGCTGTCAGACTTTATAACAAAAACCTCTCCAGTGTGCAATAAACCACATTTATATTTATATGTGATACCTAAAATGTTTCACTGCAAAAAATACCAAACATGTACATAGCCACCATATTTATATTATAATATCCCAAATCTCAACCTGTAAAATATCAACATGTACATAACCATCTGTCAAACAACAAACAGGGACATAAGGACTGCAAATATGCCACTGACTATATAGTATATACTTTTTTTATACTTCTTTAAAAATGTTATGTCTATTTTTTCATTACTGTATTTGATTTGTAATTACCTTATTTTTCAGTATAATGCTTCCTTCTAATACTTCTAATACTAATACTCTTGTATCCTGCAGCTGCTGTATATTGTGGAATTTCCCCCTGTGAGACTAATAAAGGAATATCTTATCTTATCTTATCTTATCAGGGGTCTCTTCACTGACAGCTTACTATTTTCATTCTGGTACAAGTGTCTTGGGTTTCATTTAAAAAAAAGTCAAAAGGATGGCGCCATCCTGGCTTGGCTGATTTATGTGAACGTGCTGTAAAAGTACTCCACATGCTCCTGATGATGAGTCCAAGTCTGCCTGCTGTCACTGGTTCTAGTGGGTATTATGTCAAAGGTAGGTCTAAAATTGTATATGATATATGTATGTTTGAAATAGCAGTTTAGCTGTAGAAATATGTGTATTTACACAACAAACGCCAAAATTATTCAGACAAGTAATTGGTTGCAACAAGCCTTGAATTACTTTATAAGTTCCCTTGAATCGCTGAAAGGGCCAAATCAGGTCTAAAGCTTGGATTTAATTAAGCATGTAGCCAGGCAGAAGGTCCTTCAACAATCAAAAGTTCATTTGCCTCTTGAAGAATAAGATTTTTTTTAATTATGCCTTTCGCACTTTTTAAACCCAAAGAGGTTTTTTACTCTGAGAAAAAAAGAAATCAACACATTTAACCTTTGCTGTCAAGTTTAATTTTGTGAAGAATGTTTCAGCCTTAAATGAACAGAAGCAAAGGAACAAGAAATGCACAGGAGCCACATCTAAACATTAATCTTGATGACAGCAAAAACCAGAATTTATCTGAAATAAAAATGAAAAAATAAAATGAATTAAATAAGGGTCATTTGAATTATGAAAAAACAACAGAGAAGTAAATAGAAAGAGAAAAAACAAGGGTAAAACTTAAAATTCTTCAAAGAAAGAAGAAGGGGAAGCAACTTATGTCTTTGAGCCCTTTACCGAACATCTCATTACATCCTGCTGCTCTAAATAGCTGTACACCTCCCATAACAACCCCAGTCCACTTTCCATTTTTCATTATGCTGCTACACTTATCTTTTCTTTTTTCACTCTTAGGTTTTTAACTTTTAGATTAGTAGATGCAGAGTATGCTATATGAGGCACCCATTTAAATAGAGGTAACTTATCGATCCAAGTATCTCATATCCTGTCCAAGTGGGGCATGTTAGATGGATCATCCAGCCACATCTTAGGTGCAGGGGCAGCTGCACCCTTCTAGACCATGAGTATTAATTTGAGCCATCATGGGGTTATATGAAAGAAAGCACTGGTGCACATTTTTATTCACTGGATGGCGTACAATGGATATGCCCATTATGATAAGCACAGGCTCCAGCTCAATCTTTACATTCAAGACTTGATGTAATAGATTTAAGTCCTGAGACTTTTTATTTTTGGACATAAAGCTGTGAAAAATATGTCACTGACAACTGACATGTATCAGACGGGGATGACACTTCTGAATAAACTGAAAGAGCTTCTTCTTAGGGCAGTGAAGTACTGGATAAAGCACCGTCTTGCATTATCTAAGCAGCTATAAATGCTCTGAAGGTATTTTTCCATTGATCAGCTGGATGTGCACTGGCAGTTCTTCCTCCCATTTGGTTCAAAAACCCTTTTGCATATCGTATCACACTTCTGTCCCAGCCCAGCTGGAGGCACAAAGGACACAAGTTACTCACTGGACGTCTGTGCTGAATAAATGGTACTGCTCCTTCAGTAATCCACAAATTCAGTCGGAGTTATCTCCTCCTGTACAATGCAGCAGCCTAACAAAGCTTTTTTTATGTCAGCATTATGTACCTGCTTCAACTTCATCTGGCATTTTCCACAACAAAGTCTCATTTTCAACCTACAGAGGCCTGGCTGTTATAATGCTTACTCTAGCCATGGTTTGGTTGAAACACTCAACCAAAGAAGTTGCTAAAAACAGAGAGACGACTCATGAATGTCTTATTGTGTACTTTTCCATTACATGTACAGTATGCAGAATTTGACATCTATATGTTTATTATTAAACTTAACTTATTTTATTTCCTCAAGTATTTTCTTTAGTTTTCAAAGACAGAGAAATTCTGAATTCACAGGACACATGAGATAATGGCTACTGTTTGTTCATCATTCTCATGAGAACATGTACTATTACTAGAAAGGCTGCTGGGCAAGTAAGAAGAACCTGCTATATCTGCCATTCTGTTTTTGTATCTCTTCATATTTTGACTGTTTACCTGTGATAAACCACCTTTAATACCTGCCTTCTAACTGTTCTGTCACCCAAACTTGCTCCTGTAACTCGATCCCCTGACCCCTCTAAATAGACGTCCACAAGTTGAATGGAAATCTGCTGTCTCTCATAATGCTAAATTTTTACAAAACTGAAACACTGATTTTCTGTTTAGTATACACACCCCACAGAGCGACGTTTTTGCAGAATAAAGTCTTCACTTTAAAGGACTGTGATCAGTGTAGGTGGGTGTGGGTGAATGGGTTTCTAGGTCCTGACTTTGTTTACTGTGCCTTTTAGTAAATCCCTTGTAATTATATTAAACACATATGAGGATAGGTACACAGCTTTTACACCCTTTTGCATTGTACCAAAAAATGCCCAGTTCTGTTTGGATTTCTTGTGTCTCTCGTCCAAATCACAGTGCCTAGACAGAGAAACGCCGCACCAAGGCTCCACCATTTTTACACCTCAAGACATTCACATTCATTCTGGAGGCATCTTTGCTAATTCTTACTGCAGTACCACTTACATGCATGCATAGATGTGTGCTCCTCAGTATACACACAAAGACAGAGACATCCACTCGCAGCGCTCCTGTCTCCGCTGAGTCTGTGTGCCTACCTCTCTCCAATTACACCTCTGTTACTACCTCTGGAGACGGGGCAAACGGGGTGGATAACTTGCTCCCCCAGTTTTGTCTCCATGACATTCACAGTGGAGGCAAAACATCACGGGGTGTAAATATTATGCCTTGAAATGGCAGTGTGAACTGAGCTTCTATCTGTGATCACCCTCAAGGAGCCTCAGGTCTGACAGATTCACTGACATTTGTGTTCTTATACCAATGTTACCATTTTACTTTTGGTGACTTTAATGGCTCCAAAGTGCATTTCAGACATGATTACTGACTCAAATGTACTGTTGTTTGTTGACCACAGAGATACTTCCACTGTCTGCTGAGGTGAGTAACATCATCATCGTCACATGTCTGCAAAAGCTCTGTTGATATCAGAGGGATAGGAAGCTGACTGATAATACAGTTCTTTGATTGCAGGTTAGTTATTTATTTTTAATGGTTGACAATCTTAGACACTTTTCCATTGATTGTGCTGCAGTGTCGATAGTTGCAACAGTCAGACACACTAAAAATAAAAAGCTAATCTTCCTCCAGGATCCAAAGCTACACACAGAATAAGTCGTTCTTACTGAGGGGTTTTTGCTGTTCTCTAAACTGGGGGAAGAACTCTTTGTTGTAGCAAGATCAGGTATTATTATTTGAACAGCGCCTTGTGTTAAAATTCTTCTTCTACATCTTACGGAAAAGGAATCTTAATTAGTAGCACAACGTCAGCTAAAGCTGAATTTACCTCAATCTGGTCTGATGGAAGAGCTTTGTTGAAAAGTCACTCCATGACTTTTAGGCCAAATTCATTTATTCTTTACTTTGTTAAAATAAAGTCCGAAGTGCAGTATTTTTGCTGATTTGAGCTGAATCACCACTATAATCCTCCTAAAATGAAGGTATTAAAGTGTCTTTAAATCATTTCTTTGTCAATGGAAGTCAAACAAAGCTTCCCTTTTCTTATCTTCTCTATAAACAGTACAATCCATGCATCGAACTGTCTCCTTAATCTTTAAGAGGTTACCACAGGGCCCAAATATTCATTTGTCAAGTGGTAAAATGTTCAGCTGACTTGTTCAAAGTAAGTTTGTCTCAGGTACTTCACAAAGAACTGCTTTTTTAAAACACTGTTGGTACATGGTGAGATAAAAAACAAAACAAAAAGAGACATTAGAAGAACAAATTTAACAAAAGTTTATTTTTATTTACCTTGCTTCTATCTCCCTCTTCAGTCTTTGTGACATTTCTTTCTGTATTTCCATTATCACAATAGATATTCTATCAAAGGAAAAAGTTAGGTTAATACTCTGCCTCAATAAATCACAAACAACAGACACTCCATCATTTTCTCATCCAGCTTGGTCAGGTTTGCCAACCTAAATTCTACTTTCTGCCAGTTCATATTACACAAGACTAGTAGTAACTGTCCCTGTAAATTTTCTCACCTGCATTATTCATCTAAAACCTTTTATTCTTTTACAGGAAATCTTCATCTTAGATTTCAGTGTTTTGAACAGCCAATGCTGACTCCTCTGGTGCCACAGTTTGAGTTCATAAAATGCATGTTTGATTTGGACCATTTACCCAAGAGAGCATCCCCCGATTTCCCCCATAATTATACGGTCAGCCGGTTGGAAAAGTCTTTGAAGCAGTTTGCAGATCATGGATTAACAGTCTCTGGTGAAAATAAGCTTATTGGCTTCCTCATTGATCAGAGAGCTTAAAGGCCAGACTGAGATTTCAGAAGGTATGGGATACATTCATCCCAGACAATCACTATTGGTTAAGTCTTCTCTGATTATCTGGTTGGGAGTGGTTATCAGATTGTTTTCAAAAGCTGAACAGCACTGATAATTGTAAATCATTCAAAATTGTTGGATTATTACAACACTTGATTCATTTATAAGAGACATCAGAGATTAGTTTTGTATTTTTAAATTCGACGGAAAATCCAATTTTAATGATTAATTAAGTGCTGTTTTCTGTTTCCTCTTTCTCAGGACCAGAATTAAAGATCTTGCATAGAAATTAGGAGATAATACATGAAAAATGCATAATGTCTAAACAGTTGTCTGTTACAAGTAACTGCTTTTTGAAGATATTTTGGGCCTTTTGGCCTGTATTGAATGTGGAGAGTCAGTAGACAGACCTGGAAAGAGGGACAGAGGGTTGGAATCGAACCCTGGTTGCAGGCACAAGAACAGAGGCACAATACATGGTAAGTGCCAGGAGCAATCCTCTCTGCCAAACCAGCACCCACAAGTCACTGTTAGACTGCACATCAATGACTCCGAGCAAAATCTACAACATTTTTTCATGTGAACGCAGTTTTTTAAGACTGTTGAGATGAAGCTTGCAGAGAATCACTTGAGACTTGAATATTTTAGTGGTCTCTATGATTGTTAGGCTGGGACAGAATCAGGCACTGATGTGACATAATGATGAGGTATCAACACTACGGTGCTTGGTAAGTTTGTCCACCTTTAACCATTTGTAAATATTAGTTAGTCTTTATTTGTGGCCCTGCAGGTCACACTTACCCATGCACACCACACTGATAATGAGAAGTTGTGTTAGAAGCGACCCTCAGTTTGAAATAATCATGTTTTATGGTTTTATATGCATACACACACCACTGATGCAGCATGGAAGCAAAATGAGGTTAACTGTCTTCTTCTTCTGTCTTGTTTATTTTGAACATGAACAAATAATTAAACACATAAAAAAATAAAAACAACAACAACCAAAGTGCAAAATATATTTGTCCCAACCTTCCAGTTGACAGATGACCAACTTTACCACAGACCCAACGTCGCACCCAAGGAAAGCTTTTCTAAGTCATAGAAAACTATGAAAGTGAACAATCTTTCACAACCAATCTTGTTATGTTTGGACCCTCGTTTGTTTGACTTTTCATAATGTATTTTCTCTGGTGCCAACTCCTTTAAAACACTGAGGAGAGTGTTCAGGTCAGCACCCATGAGAACAACAAAGTCACCCATTGTTTAAAGACACGGAGCCGGAGACAAATCACTGACAAAACCCTGTGTGTTTTGCACTCTTGAACACAATAGAGGACAAGATTGGATGTCAGCTTCATTTCCTCTGTCAAGGCTCTCCATGGCTAAGCACAGTCTGAAAAGCAATTACGTTCATCAAGGGGACGTATGCATGATGTGAAATTAATTCCTATTGTCAAGCTAATGGGGCGTTGGAGCTATTTTTCCCCCCTTGTTGGATTGACTTGTTGAGATGGAGTCTGGGGCTAGACGTGTCAAGAAGTCAGATGTTTGGAAAGTTTTCACCCAATGTCCTTGTCCTTTTTGAAGATCATTTTTCATTCATTTTATGATCCATTTCTTCAGTCAAGTTCAACCCAAACATGATAGAAATGGAAGCTCTTTTTAAGCTTGTCTGAGCTTTGATTATCAACTAAAAAGTTTCAGATCTTGACTTTACTCTTTTTTTTTTTTAAACTCTGAGTACTCCATAAAAAAGGCCAAAGTCACTGCTGCTGCTAACTCTAAGTGCAGCCCAGCCATTGCTTTCTTACCTTGCATGACTTTTTTTTTAGGTTTATGTCTCTCTTTGTTCATGAAAAGTTAAACGGTAAGAGGACAAGGCTTGTGATCCCATATTCTCCAAAATAAAACTGTCAAGGAGAATATACTAAGTCATTAATACTGCATAAATGCCCTAAGAGATCAGAATGCACCCTGTTTCAGATGTAACAGGTACAAGAAAGGAGCAGCATAATGTGTTAGGTATCTGTTTTATTACTGGAGACGCAGCAATGGTAAAATACTGAGGAGTTTATGCTTATGACACACAAATAGAATAATTATAATTCTGTAGATTAAAGTCAAAATGAAAAACAGTTTCTTAACAACCTCATTCAGCTAAAGACATTCTGGGAACCTAAAAAGTTGTTTTACAATTAAAAAGGTAACACGATGCCTTGTTTTTGATATAAGGAATAGGCTGTTGGACGCCTAAAATCCACACTCATAAATTTAAGCAATGGATTTCATTCACTGCATGAATTTGTGTAGGTCTCCTGTATCTGACAGGCAAATTGGCAGTCATGTCCCACCATGCATGGCAGCACCCAAACAAAACTGGATTGGTGGGAGCAAAGAAAGGCAGAAATATGGACACAATTCATTCCTTAAAATGTGAGAAAAAATATACTGCACCGAAATAAGAAACATTTCTCTTTTTCATAGTTTTGCTTTATCTGTAAAACTTCAAGATAGTGAAGTACGTCTTTACAGATTCAAGTATGTGTAAACAATAACCTCGAGATGGGGTCTCAAGTTTGAAACTTGGACTAGAGTTACAACCAGAGGTGATTTTAAACCCGACTTGGACATGCCCCTTAAAGACTTCAGACTCAACTCAGACTCGAGGTTTGAGGCTTGTGCGGATTCATCTTATTTTGCACCTCTGGCTCACTGTAAATGCAAGATGCAATGCAGTCATGCCCTCACACTGTATGCAATCGTCCGCATTTATCATTTTAGTGGCATTAGACAAATGAGTTAGTCTTTTTCTTTTTTGTATGTAACAATTGTCATTTGTTAGCAACCATAGCTGCTAGCATTGCTATGATTCACCAATAAGAAAAATGCTGAATTTTAGCAGTAATTTCAACCCTGTTACTTTTATTTGAAATAAAAAGTGTAATCTCCTTCAGTTCATCCATAAGAAACACCATATTATCTTATATCAAATAAATGTGTTGCAAATAATTTTAATATATCATCACAGATTCTTGCACGCTAGTATGTGCAACTGAAAAGTGCCAGGTGTGATACAGATGAACAGAAAAGACAGCAGTACACACTGCACAATTATATGTACCAAAAGGCGCTCTATATGAGTAAGATCTGAGACCTGGTGACTCTGGGGATGTTTGTGATATGGAGAACTTGTCTAGACATGTCAAAATGTGCATGCTGTTGCTATGTGATTAGCTGAGACTTAACAGTTTTATGTTTTTCCCTTTTTCAGGCTCTTGCTTTACATTTGCTTTCTGATCTTCTTATGCATTTAATGCTCTATCAGAACGATCACTTTTCATTGCTTTCTGTTCTCTTTTCATCATATTTGTATTTAAAAGTCATGAAATTTTTAAGAAAAAAAAAAAAACTTCTGTGACCCCCTGTTTATGTCTCATATTTATGTAATGACCCATATTCTGAATTGATGTAACCACTGCACAACCCTGTCATTGTAGATTCAACTGTTGCTGTAACTTTTTGGACAAAATAATCTTAAATGGTTTTCTCAACCCACAAGTCCTTTAACTATTGTCTTTACATAAGTTTGGATAGTTAGATTTTTTAAGCATATATTTTGACATGAGAAGAAGTGTGAACATTGACGTGGTAGGTAAGACAGCTTTCAAAAGTGTCTTGAATTTATAAAAGTCAAGTCTTATCTGGACACTGATTTACGGTTTCTTTTAAAAGACACCCTTAGGTAATGGGAACAGTTTCAAAATAAATTAACTGGCACATTTAAGACTGTATATGGGGAGACATGCACATAATTTTGCTGTTGCTTATTTCTTCTTTAGTTTTTATGTTGTATTTTCCTTCTGTTCTCCCTCTATTCTTGCTCTACATGAAAATCAATTATTTAAATCAACCTGAGAGGACTGAAACCGATCTTGTTTGTATACATCTGTATTCTGTATGTCTGTAACCTTTAAGTCTATTTCATGTTTTTTTTCCTCTACTTGTTTTGTCCCTTAGCTCACTGTTTATGTTATGATTTCATAAATGAAGCGAATAAAGCATTTTTTCAACAGTGTTTAACAGACACTTGTTCAGGTTCCTGAGTATCTGTACCAGGGTTACATCAAGCATGCTCTATAACAAGCAAAACTTTGAAAAAGAGTTACATCTTTGGGCTGAACAAATCCTGTTATCTGTTGGTTGATTATTCACATTTTTGCCTATGCCAAGGAGGATGTTTTTACTGGCTTTTGTTTGTGAGTTTGTTGACAGGGTAACTCAAAAAGTTATTGATGGAATTTGATAGAATTTTAAGGACATGTCAGAAATGGGCCAACAACCAATCGACTAGATTTTGGGGTAATCCAAATCTGGATGCAGGTCTAGGAATGTTCTTAAATAATTTAACATTGTGAGATAGAGCACTTTTCCGAATTTTCTTTAATAAGTCAATAACTTCTTCATGGATTTGGATGGCGTTTTCAGGAAGTGTTATACATGGCATGGTGATTAGTATTTGGTGGTGATTGGAATCTAGATGTGAATCGAAGAAGTTTGACAAGGATTTCTTTACAGTGCAAGATATGGCAATTTTTCATTTTTAACAATATTTTTCATTTTTTTAACAACAACTTGTCTGACAATGTTGAAAATGCCTTGGCAGAAGTTTGAGCTCATCTAGTTAAAATATAGAACAGAAATGTGTAAAACAAACGGCCAATTTCTCGTAAGTTATGATGTCTAAAATGCTCTCAAGTTCTGAAAATGACCCAGGGATGAATGACTATAATGTGTCTTTATGTTGCATGCATGATTTTTTTTTTCTAGAGATTCAAGGTAAACCAGCTACAGAAGATTGACACAAAAGTGCAAGCGAAACTACCACCCTGTGTTTAACCTGATTCGGAAAAAGCCCACTTAAGGCACCTGCTCCTCCCTCATCGTAGCTTAGCTTGACAGCTAATATTTGCCCAGTCACATACCAGAGCAGATGTTAACCACGTGTAGCAAGCTCTAATCAGAGGCTAAGCATGCTATCATGTAGGGAGCTGCAAAGCTGGAGGAGTTTTTGCCTCCTTTCCCTCCCTCTGACATCACCTCATTCTTGTCTTCTCTCAGTGGGCACTAAGCCACATGAATAAAGAGAAACGTCAAAGTAGCACACACAGGGTCTTACTGTATAGAAATCCTTTTACTGTGTAATCTTTTATCCTGCCTTTCTCCTAATTTCATCCCTCTCCTCCTCTCCCTCACACCCTCCTCCGCCTCTTCACAAGATTTAAAAAGTCATCTTCTCTCACGCCATATGCCAGATGCTAACACCAGGCAGGCGGCACAGTAGCTATTAACAGCTGTGAGTCAATGCAGCAGCTGCTTCCATAGGTGTTAGCCACTGATTCGTCACCCTGGCACCTCCTAATCTTGTCAACATGTGACCTTAAGAGTTGGAGAGGATAATCTGGCCCTCAGCAACAGATGTGCTGTTATGATACTGAAATGAAGGACATGGGATTAAGGCGTTATTATCTACTCCTCCTCCATTGCTCACATGCAGGTTTTATTTGTGGTAGAAGAGAGGACATCACATGTAAGAGGAGTCTGACTTAGAGCTAGCATATACATACAAAGAGAATGTGACATTTTGTTGGGCAACATCCATCAGGTCAGATATGGAAAATCAGGCTGACTTCATGTTTTTGCTAAAGCTATATTTACAGAAGGATGCCTGTCCCTTTCTTTTTGTCTCTTTCAGTTTCTAACTCAGAAGGCATGATAAAATGTGGTATTGATTCTTTTCTGCATTTAAATAGGACTTCAAGCATTCCTTATTCATGAACATCTCTGCATGAATATAAAGCAGGAGTTATTACAAGGTGTCTAAACCTTTGTGCTGTTAGCAGATGGTGTTTCCAAAGGCTGTGTGATTGGAAACAAAACTAAATACAAGCAAATAAAACTATTCTGGAAACTGTAAACCTTCAACGTGACTTAAACACCAAAAACATGGTGCACACCAGATAAAACTTCTCTGTCAAAAAACTTGTACTTCTGCATAAATACAAATATGTTTTACACTTTAAATCTTTCCTTCTGAACAAAACAACAGCTTGGGGGGCATCAAGTAGTTCCCACATAATTTATGTGAAAGTGATGTGGATGAAATTTGCATCTTCTAAACTTGTTAAAAAAATAGGAGTTAAAATGTTGGTTTTAGGAAAATATGCACATCTAACAGTAAACAAGGCCATACTTCAACCGTCTAAATCTAAATGGCAAAATCAGGGCAGCAAATCCAAAAACATACTTTGCAGGAATTTAAAATGAGGTACAATTTTAAAGGTAGTAAGTCTAACAAGCTTGACTGACTTTAATAATGCATTTCCAATACTTTTTGACCAGCTAGACTTATTTCATTTTTTACCCTTTGTTGCCCCCATTAGGAATCAAACCTGACACTTCATACATTTTTTAAACTACCTCGGGCAATATTTTCAAGTTGAAGTTGAATCATGTGAACATGTGACGACTGATGCCACAATGGGATGATGATGACTGAAATACATATGAAACATCGCTTTGACGACTTCATTATGCTGTTTGACTTCCCAGAGTCTCCTCTAACTTTCTATCTATCTATCTATCTATCTATCTATCTATCTATCTATCTATCTATCTATCACAAACACCCATAAATGTATCAACTATCCATCCTACCAATTATACAATATCCATCAAAAGTCATGTATCCATTCATCTGAAAATCATCCATTCATCCATCCTTCCATCTGCCATTCATACTTCCATCTGTCTATTCATCTATCATCTATCTTTTGCTCTATCTATCTATCTATCTATCTATCTATCTATCTATCTGTCTGTTTGTCTGTCTATCATCCATCTATCCTTTTTTCTATTTTTTTAGCCAGCCATCCATTTATGTTCCATCGAAGTATCCATCCATTCTTGTTTCCATCCAAACATCTGTTTAATCCATCAACGATCTATACATTTGTGCTTCAATTTATCTCCATATCCATTAATCCATCAATGCATCATTTACACGCATCTTATCATCTTGGTGTCATTGATATATGTATCCATTCATCAATTTTGCCATCCATCTATCATCCATCTATCCATTCCCTTCTATGTTTCCATTTATACAGGCATCTAACCGTCCACCAATCAATTAATCCATCCATGTATCCATCTGTACATCTATCTATTACAGTTTCTATCAACATTTAAAATAATTGTTCTGTATCATACAAGAATTTAATGTCATTTTTCGAAAGCTGGTTCTTTTCACAATGATATGTCCTCTATGTTCAACACACGGGCCTCACTGCACTCCCAATTTATCTTTCTTAATTCTGCATCAATAACCGCGCTCAAAAAGCTGGGAGAAGTGCCCACACCGTCAGCAGCCAGCTGTGTCTTCAACAGGCGTGCAAACATCTGTAAGAAGCAGGATCCGTATCACTGGTGAGTCTATTTAAGGTAATAGCTTCCCCTGGCACAGGCCATCTGACAGAGCTAATTACGCTAAAGTCTCGGCTGGGAGGTTTCACACGCTGCCTTAGAAACACTAAACACAGAGAAACAGGCTGTTCTTCACTGTTTTTTCCCTTTCTTTGTTTTTCTTCCCAAAATTGCTCTTCCGCTGCTTAAGCACTCGAAACTCCCAAACGGAGGCCTTCCTCATTAAGGGGATGGAAGCATTTTAGATTTTACTCCCTCCCTTCCTTTTCCTCCTCTTATTCCTCTTCCTCCTCAGTATGACAGCAGAGGGAGTTTGACTGACAGGTGAGACATTTCTTACGCTAGTGTTTCTCCCAGGTGTCCCGTCTTCTCTCTAGGGCTGGTTAACACACATACACAAACACACATATGCATAGATGACTAATGGAAAACACTGAGCACACCCTCTTAAAAATACAAGTGACTGGCAGCGTACAAAGCCAGACAGACGCACTTACAGTATACACACACTGATGCACCAAGGCATCCAAAAAACAACCTGTAACAATAGGGAGATGTGATATAATGGGTGCTAAAACTATAATATGCAGAGAATTTGTTATCTGTAAAGACTTTTCAGTGATACAGTCTGAAATATTAATTTTCTTTGGCTTACATCAGTAAGTCAAAGACTGTCATGCAGTATTGAAATTCTGTAACTAACTGCATTGCACAAAGAAACCAAAAATCCTATCTAAGTGAACTAAAAATAAACTATAAGAAAGAAATTTTCAGTCTATTGAAATACCTATTTTTTGATCCTCCAGTGCCGGTATATCCCATGTGTATTGAGAAAACAAAAGTCAAACAGATTGAAAGTGCCTCCCCCCTTTGGCCAAATAGAGTAAAAACTTTATCTGAATAAACAAATAAACTGAATACAAAAACAATTTCCCCATAAAGTCCAGATTGCAGAGTTATCTGCCCAGGGTTTAGGATATGGAGGGGAGCTATACAGAAAATGCAAAGTAATTTTGTCGGTGTCTGAGGAAGAAGGGAAAGTCATTTAAACTTTGTGTGAACTCAACCTTTATGATGTAAAAGGAGATTTATTCGGAGGATAGAAACTTTTAGTGGTGGGTGTGGTTGGAAGACCAAGAGAGTCAGGGTCAGTGCTAAGGTCATACATGGAGGGGTGTGGTGGTTGGCTTATTAGTTACCTCTGTGCAGTGAGTGGATTGCACTTTGAGTAGATCAGTGTTTTACAAGGTCTGTGTTGTACCCTCCAATCCTCAAGACTTAAAAATCAAGAATGAGTTGGTCCAGGACATCCGCCACCTCAGGTTTGTCAGAGAACTAGTCAGTAGCTACACTTAAAGGGCACTCATTTTGCTTTAATTCTGGTTCACATGCTCATTTTTGATGACTACTAGGTTATGCTCACAATCTCTAATGTTCAAAAAACCTTCTTGTATCCTCACACAGACTACCTCTGATACAGCTGTATAGTGTCTCTGTCTGAGATGCTATATTAAAGCTCCTGCCACATTAGGGCTCCCTTCCCAAAGTGGCCCTAGCCTTCCCTGAAATTATTTGCAGGTCAACTCTGTGGTAAGTGGTTAGTTCAGCACTGCTGTGCCATGTTGTCAACAACTCTGCACTTATTCTAACATCTACGCTCTGCAATGAGCTTGCTACGCTAGCCAATGGGCTCAAACAGATGATGAAACAATGATAGAAGGTCACATCAGTAGGTCTATTTCAGGGGGCCTGGGGAGCAAACTGTTTACTGGCACCATAAAACACACTGAAGGGCAAATAAAACCCCTCAAAAGCATAATGTGCGCTATTTAATGTTGCAAGGTAAAAACTGCTCTGTCTGTGTGATATCGACTGTTATCCACAGAAACATCACCAAGATAACGTGGAAAAATGGACAAGAAATCATGTCTTATCATTTACAGCAGCTGGAGACCTCGAAACAGTTCCCCGAAGAAGTGAGGCTACACATCTGGACCCCCACCACCGTTGTTTTTTTTTTTTTTTCCAAAATATTTGTTATTATCAAATGTAACATGTATAATTTGAATAATCTACAAGGATTTTTAGATTGAGGGGGTTTTGTTGCATTCTGTAGTCCCTTGTCTGGATATTTGTTGGTTCCTTTTATTTGTACAAAAGTAGCTTGATTATCCATCCTTAATAACAAATGTAATTTTCAAAATCTGTATAAATCAGACTGAACCTTTCAAACAAACAAAAAAAACAAAACAAAACAAAAAAAAAAAGACAAATTTTCATTCAGTGACAGGGAGAGCCATCCTATCAAACTTTGGATTCACAAAATGTGAGACTACGCTTCACAGGTACCACAGTGCTCAGAGAGTTGTCTCTTTTTTACAAATGCAAAAGTTCTGGGAGTGGCTCAAACAGTATGTTGCCCTGCTAAACCGTAGCCAGTAGGATAAAACTGAGTGCTCATTGTCTTTAAAATAAGGCTACATGCCGAGCAGTAAATCTTTCTTTGTCCTGAGGAGACAGAAGACTCACATTTCCAGTAACAACCATGAACAATTGGGATTTCTTGCTTGATTTCTTTTAGAGAGAAATTCGTAGCGTTCAGATGTTAATGTTAAGGAAGAATTGCTCTTGGAAACGTTGCTCTATAATGAAAAACTGCTCAGTGCCACGTAAGAAACATTACATTTCTGTAAAACTGATCCATAAAGGTAAACTTTAAGAATTCCATTCAGTTTTCTATGACAGAGTCTTTATTAGCGTGTCTGTTTTCAATTACGTTGATTTGATATCAGTTCTGCTGAGAAAAGCCTTCAACATGTCATCATTAATTCAATTTCACGCCTGTCATAAAATGCTAATGTCAATCAGCCTCAGAGGGGACTACTGCTAAATGATATTACCAGCAGAAATATCATCAGTTACTAAATTTCTAAAGTTTTATCTAACATTGCAGCTCTGGGTAACTTTTAAGAATAGTTCCAGGAAATCGTTTTGACATGCCGTTGTACATGACTCCAGTGTGGACCCTCTGGCATCTCATCTGAATCCCACAGTGACAACATCCAAGTCTCAGCTCTCCATCCACATGGTCACACAGCACTAAACAATCTGTTTTTTTTCCCTGTGACATAAACTTACACACCCACGCACTCAAACACCCTTTTTTGAGTGTGAATAGATGTGATTTTGCAGAGAGAGCAGCTTCCTTAAGCCGCCTACTGTTTTCTGTAACACTGGCAGGAGTATGAGTTTGATAATTGAATCAGTGGGCGAGAGGAAACATGGATTATTGCCTCAGTAGAGTTTATAATCCAAATCATCTAAAAAAAAAAGAGAGAAATGAAATAATATAAAATATAATTAAATACAAAATAAAGTGCAGGAGGAGACTTGGTGCCCTTGGTCAGGGTTGTTTAGCCTTTTTGCAGTCTACACAAGACCTTTGTTTTTTTTAACCTTTTTATGATAACGACTGCAGAGGTGTTACTTTCTCAATGTAACAAAGATCTTTTTTTTTTAAATACCGGCTCATCACTTTGAGAAAGCCCATCAGTCAAAATTAAAGTATCTGGAAAAAAATGGCCACACATTGTTTAAGTGTTTTTCACATTGCTTTAAATGAGGGTTAACCTTTGAGAAGTGACCCCTATTCCCAAACATGCAGGGTTTCATACATAGCATGCATTAAGCAGTGGCTAGTAATAAAAACTACTAGGGCCAAATAAAATCCACGATCACGGAATCACAGAATTGAATCCTTAAAAGCAAATTCAATAGAAACGCAGAATATCAAGGAAATGGCCGCCATTTTCCATAAAAGCTTTTTCTTCTGAACAAAAAGGAACGCATCTCTTGGTAAATGCTCCGAGCGGGTTGTGAAGGCTGGGGACAAAACACACTTCACTTCTCCATCCCCTCTCTGATCAAATGTTCTGCAAATTTTGTCAACATACTGTTGACTGGACCCATAAAGATACGTGTGAGGACCACCTGAAGAGTGAGTGATTATATTTCATTACTTTATACAGTGTCTCAGTGTTAAATTTGCGTAAAATACTAAAAAATGAATTCTCAACAAATTAAAATGGAATAAAATGGAATATTTTATTATAAAAATGGAATTTACGGTAAAATTAAGAACTTTAAATGTCTATTTTTTTCAATCTAGACATTCGGTTGCAGTTTATATACCAATGCAACCAATATACCAGTATGAAATATGCAGTAACATGCATTGTCAGGGCCTAACAACCATGGCAAACAACATCAGGAGGAACTGAAGCTAAATGCAGCTAGTGGTTAGCTTCCTATGACATCCTTAGCAGTTAAAATTTCTTTCCAGGTCCTCTCCTCATCAGTTTATAATACAAAATTTACAGGTTACGCTTTATCGAAGCTCATATTTTGTTACAAATCAAGAAGTTGGTCCTCAATTTTTGGCATTTGTCCAGCTTTATGCTTTGCCATTACTCTTGTTGCCATGGCTACATTTGCTTCCTGCTTCAGCCACCTTGCCCTCTGATTGGCTTTGTTCTGTTGCATATGACAAAACACAGAGGAATTGCACCACACTCATGAGAATTTTATATCCTAAATATTGAACAAGTTTAATATATATGATTTAAAGTCAGGGGGGCCCTGATTGTCTTCTAACAGAAAAAAAAAATGACACTTAACACACCTCATACCACAGGATAATCAAGTAAGATAATCTCTAGGACCACTAGATAATCAGACTTTTGCTGACTTGGGTTGAATGTGGAGATCTGAGCTGAAACTCTTGCCCATTATCTTGTCTTGTGTACCCAGCTGGACTGCCCATAATATGAAGGATAACACAGCAATACAGACATAGCTGGTGGAAGCTGGCACCACTTTTAAGAGCTTTTCTTCCTATTTAAGACATAATCCTACCTTTAAATAGAGTGCTGAAATACAGCCTAATTGATAGTTATTTTAATGTGTAATTTTAATGTTTGACCTCACTCTGAATGGTCATGTCACTTCCATTTGTCTTTTACTTTACTGGAGACAGAGCCCACAATCCCACAACTTCTGGCTTAGACTCTGTGTCCACACATACCTGTGCACAGAGGTAGCAGCCATTGCTTCACAAAATGCCACTGCTATAATGTGTGCTCTCTTTTTTTTTCTCTGTCTTCTTCTTCTGCTTACCACTTTGTCATAATTTTGATGTGTACAAGGGTCACTTAAGGGGCCATAGACAGTTCATACAAAAGTCTGATGGTAGTCACATTAATATTACAATGTGAACAAGCACACAAAACAAAAATCCTGTTTCATCAAAAAATCAGAATTGATCATGAAGACCTGCAGTGTGACTGTAGCCTGCTACTCAAAACCAATATCACACTTAAATTTTATTTAACCTTTTCATCAACAATTTTTGAATACCACATCATGAACTCTTCATAAGTCCACTTAGATTCTAAGTGTTGTTTATACATGGCTTCACCCTTGAGTTAAAGCATATCTTTAATCAACCAGCTTGTTTTCTATAAGCAGACTGCTCTGTGATCTGTGTGCTTCTCCTGAGCGCACACTCAGCTGTGCATCACAGCTGAGTGTGCGCTCAGGGGATTCTAAGCACACCTGATGCACCTTGACCTAAAATAACAAGCAGCATTTTCATTTATTTCTGGACTAAAATTTGCATAGAGATGAAATTATTTGCATGTCAAAGTGGCTGTTTTTAAATAACATAGTTATGGATTCGTGCTTTAGTCGCTTCTTAGAATAAAATTTGATCAGGAGAGATTTTATATCCAAGTCTCCCTGAAAAACAAATAATGATAATAATAATAATAATGATAATGATAATGGAGAGCTTCCCACAAGAATGTTTCTTGTTATTACTTCAGCTAAGGGACCATATATTCATATATTATACTAGCTGCTCACTGGTCATTCTTAAGTTCTTATTAGTACTTAGCATGACCATATTCTTTAGCCAATAGACCACTGAATATGAATTTCCCCTCACTAAAAATCCAATTATTCTGAACTCAGCCCAACCCAACTTTATTTATAGAGCACTGTTAGGCAAAGTGCTGTATGGCAAGACAGTTATTGCTTAGTGATCTATTGTGAGTTTCAAAGTTGTTATATCTAAATATGCTTTATGTAGTATGACTGTTATAATACCACAACTATAAAGTTTTTTCCAGTATAAACTCTCAATAAGCAAGGCCTCTTGCCGTGAAACAAGGCTCAAAACTTGTAGTCTCAGTAAAGTCTAAAAAACCCCTTATGATTAAATCATAATAACTAAGAATAAGTTCCCCAATCAAAGCATTTAAGTAACTTTTAATCAGGCTGTAAAAAATGTAAAGATCTACTACATTTTCTTAACCATTTTTCACCAAAAACATTGCTCTTTCCGATTTTGATTTGTTCCTATTAGGATTGAACATGATACTTGGAGACCAGTTTTAATCCACAGTGAAGTTTGTTTGAGTTTAAGAGAACTTGCAGTTTGTCCTTATGGTCTCGGTGTCATGAGGGTTCTTGTTTTGATATTTGCTTGTGCGTTATGCATATTAGTGGTGGATACCACTAGAGGGCCCACTAATTCCTATGGCTGTATATAACTACTTGTGTGAGATGTAAACTGTAAATAAGACAATGTTTACAGTAAATCTGAAGTAAAACAAACTTAATAAACACCAGTTATCAATATCAGTATCAGATATGTGTTTGCAACTGATGACCATTAGTCAGATCTCATCATCAGCACCGTTTACTCCCTGTTTCTACAATATTTTCCCTCCTGCACTGTCATAACTGTCTGGGTGTAACGGTTTCACGCGTGACCATGTTAACTGATGACTTTCAGCCAACTGTGCTAAAAGATGGTCAAAGAGTGTCTCCTTTATTGTATGGTTTTTTCAACGTTGGATCAAAAACACTGATCAGTAGTTTATTGTGAGCAAAAACAGCCATAGAAACTACCCCAATACAAACACAGCTGAAGTCCTGGGCTGCCTCCATCACATCCCCTCTGTCTTTCACTGATCCTACCAGTCTTGTGTAAACTGCAGCTTGCATCTGTATTGCATTAATTCTGGACGACGTGAATGTACGGGCTGAACTGCAGGGGACATGTGGCAGCCATCATGCATCGGCGCTCGTGTAGTTGACAGCAAGTTCATCTCCAGCCGAAGCCTTTGAAAATTCCTACTGTGATGTATGCATTTCAGATGAATGCTTTTCTGTTAATCTTCTTATAGCTTGATTCATTTCTTCTCAGCATTTTAATGTGTTAATTGATTTTTTTTCAGTATAAAGACTTTACAAAGTGAAAACATATTAGATAAAGGCAAAACTAAATGTAAATAAGATACAAGCAAGATTTCCCTTAAGAATCAAAGCAGTAATTAGAAGAGTATTGAGTGTGAACTCTTAGCTAATGATCTGTTAGCATGTAGAATAGAGAACCAATATGCTCTTAATAATGACTAATAAACATCCAGTACAATACCAATTAGTGTGCTTGTTATTGCTAAACAAATGACCCTTAACCTCCTCTCATTCTGTTGTTATTGATGAAGACAGGTTTAAGCTAAACATGACTAAAAAAAGGGAGGCTAACTGGTCAAGATAGGGTTAATATCAGTGTTTTACACCTGCGTTCTGTCACTTCTGCCAGTCTATTTCTCTAATTAATCTAATGAAGCCCAAACCAGCATGCAAACATGTTCCATCGCTCTCTGACTGAGTGACAATAAGGTCAAAACATCCACCATCTGTTTTCCTTCAAGAAACATTTCTCTGACAGACACAGGTGTGATGACAAACTCATGTCAAAGGATGCAGCCCTCTAGGTGGTTATTCATTTCATCACATTTGTTAGACAGCTAATGCAGTGTTTGTTCACAATAATCAGCTGATTTGGATAAAGATTTCTTAATAGCCTGAGTGACTTTTGAGGCCTGCTTAAAGAAAAGAGCTTGTGTGTAAATGTTGAGAAGCACAAGCATAGAATTGCTGAAACATGATTTATTGATGCAAATATTCAAATCAAACTCTTCTGTGTCTATTTGCCTCATTAGCTGCAGTATTTTCAGAAAATAGATTGAGTATGCTCCCAATGCTAATCACTGATTTAAATCATGCTAGTGGCAAGGCTCCAGAGATGGTAAATCTGTCATATGGTTCAGTGCTTTGTTATAGACTGAAATATCCTAAGAGCTACTGGATGGATCACCATGGACCACTGCACAGATCCTGTTGATTTACAGCAAAAGGATTGTCATGACTTTAAGGGTCTCTTGACTTTTCCTCTCGTGGTTTAGAGTCCATATCTCCTGGTTAAACAGTTGATGTTGCCTCCAATAAACCCTGAGAACATCTGTTATTGTTATGACTGAGTAACAAGTCATTGGTGGTAAAGCTAACGTGTTTATCATTATTGTCATTATTATCATTACTAATATTAGAAATTTTCTACCTCTGGGATTTGTGCTGTATAGTTTGGGTGCATCATGCCTGTTGCTGATTGGGTAGAAGGGGTTAAAGCAACATTTAAAGAGCCACTGTTACTGTTATGCTGCTACTTGCTTTTATCTCATAGGATTGATAAGACACTGAGCATGTTAACTGTTAAATCATTTCATATTAAAAGTGCCCAGGGTGCACAAATTGCCTTATTTCACAATTGTATCAAATCCCAGGAACCATAATCTAATGTCTTCCTTGTAACATGACCAACTTTCCTTTAAAACTTTACTTAAACGGAAGTTAACTGTTTAAAACATCAGCAAAGATATGGAAAAATCAAAATGCAAGAAAAGTACCCTCTCCCCTTTTTGCTTGCTCTTTTTTCAGAGAAATGTGTGCCCAAACAGGCTGTCTGAAAACATTCTCCCTGCTGATGGCCTACATGAGGGATCCTCTCTGATCCATATGTTTATGTAGTACAACTCCCATCAATTGTTTTCCCTCACTAGGGCCAACAATCTCAACTGGTGGGAACATGTCTTTGCACAAACAAAGCACACTAAAAAGCTGGCGCCAAAAGTACCTCCTGAGGGGGCCATGGCCAATCACAGCTCATGAGGATTTAAAGCTGCAGACACAAAAAAGCCTGTTCTGAGCAGGGCTAAAACAAAGAGATTTATTCAGTGTTCACAAGAAGTCTTTTTTGGCAAGAAACATCAAGAAACTACAAAAAATATCTGACATCTGAAACCAGTGTAATCTTATAAAAGGATTAAATATGTGGAAAATAGATGCAAATATACTATGTCTGATGATGAATATCTATGGTTGATACAGAGTGAAAACAAGACACGGGAGACAATAAAGTCATAAAGCCATAGCATAGTGATGTGTTGTTGAACATATCACTATGCTACTGTTTCTGTTGGTTTTGGGTGATAAACTGTTTCAATCAATTAAATAAAATTTATGTTGTGGAAGATTAGAAAAAAACAAAATTTAGATTACTTTCTGCAATACTCCACTACTTATTTTGTCCCTCTAGGCTCCAGTAGTTACAACCCTCTTCCATGTTTCCTTCCAGCAGAGACAAACTAACAAGTTGTAGCATTGTTTGAAAATGGAAATACAAAAAATTGTCACAATTTTTATAATGGTAGGGTCTGTCATTGCTACACTGGCACATTTCTAGGTTTGTATTTTTTTTTCTTAGTGAAATTGGATAATTATAAGAGAGTTTTAGATTGATATTTTGCTAAATAGTGCAGCTTTCAGTGTCAATGTAAGCAAGCATTCCTATTTCCAAACTACAAAGTGTTTATTTGAGATAGAAAAAAACAGAAAGCTGGACATTGTGTTTGTGTGAAAGAATCAGATGTTGTATGAGTCATTTCAATAAGCAGGAACAGCACTTATTTCAGGAAGCCTAATTCTTCATCATGTAGTAGGAAAAGGCGTTTGGTTGCAGGTACTGGCTCTTGAGTTAGGTTGTACTCTTAGCAGTGAAGCAACTTCCTTCAAATAGCAGGTAAGCACTGCCATTGTGAAAAACTTAGCAAGATGATTATATACACTTTCCTCAGCCATCATTTCAGAGTGAAACTTATAAGGTGTCAGTAAAAAATATCATTTGGCTTACATTCATGTTTCATTGGTGTAGGTCATGGTGTAAGCTTTAAAATTTTCTAAGCAGCTTTTCCTAAAGAAGCAGGTAGGAGTAAAGTGCTTTTGTTTAGAGACATTTGGGATTTGGCTGCTGGATAAACACACAACAGCTGCCAAAATTGAGCCCGTTATTTAAAGCTGACGGACAAAAGGCTTTTACTTCATGGTCTGTATTTACTATTATGACCAAAAGTCAATCCATCATCACAGGGGGATTTAATAGCATCTAGATGAGATGTCAAACATACTACGAGGAGGCATTCACAAGAACATATTGGCAAAATATCACACCTTTTCATCTGACATCTTTGTGGAAAGGTGTGCAATCCTCCCATAAAGGTTTCAGTTTGCCTTCAGTGTTATTGATTGTTCCTCTCCATCAAGAGCGGGTTCACTGATGCAGTTGACTGTTCCTTTCTTAGCTCTCATGTATTTTTGAAGGTTGGACATCTGCTGCAGGTGTACTGAGAGGGGAGATATGTCCATTTTGCTCTGTTATCTCGCTCCTTCTCTCCCTCTCAGGCTCCAGGCCCTCATTCAGCAATATTTCCTCCAGTAACAGTTTGTCTTTCGGAAGATTTGAAGACTGCTCTGAGACCTTTAAGGAGGAAGGCAGGAAACTTTAAAGTGTTTAATAAAAATTAATTATATATAAGAACAATTCCTGCTAAAATAAAGCATTGAAATACTTCAGCTCTGCTGGGTATCACTGGAGATTTTGGTAAATTTCAGGGGTTTATAAGAGAATAAAAAAAAAACATCAGTGCAGAAAAAGGACCAATCCTGCTTTCCTGCAGTTATACTTTACAAAACATCTTCCTGTAAATTAACCTGATGGACTGTTCAATATGTTTCACTGGTCCATCTGAGAAAAAGCCCATAGAAAGAGTTCGGGGAGGGCAGAACCCTTCCAGAAGAACACCCTTCAGGTGACTGGACGATTGTTCCATCAATCACATTAATTACGGGCCAATCAGATAATTTAGTTGGTGGGTGCTACTGCGCTACATAACAAGAGCCACTTTCTAAAACAAAGTCTTATCAAAACATGTCAGAAGTAACGTGAAAATATCCTTAATATAGAGCAGTTCGTAGTGTTGATATTCTTTTCTTTCATTTCATAAAGACATGTGGTCCTGATCTGATTAAACTGCTACTCAAGCTGTTAGCATCTATGCTAATCCCTGTGGGAGCAGTCACTTCCTGCTGTTGTCTTGCTCATAGCTCCCACCTCTTCCTGTTCTAAATAAAAGAAAAGAGCATTTAGAACAAAACAGCTCATTCTAAGCAGGGCTAAAACAGAAGGGTTCAGAAACATGCCAAAATCTGATACCTGAGTGAATGCTTTAGGCAATATGTTCTGTCGGCATCTTGGACCAGTGTAAACTTGTGCAAAATGAGTAGAATAAGTACTTTTAAAATAGTGCTTGAAGACACATGGGTAACAATTGCTGAAAGCTCTCAAGTATAAATGTATGTGTTTAAATAATGTAAATATAGACCACAATTTTTTATACCTCTCCACTACAAAAGGTACAAACAACCACCAATCTACACATTTGCAAAACATTCCTTTATTATAAATAAATCTCCTTTTTGTATAAAAACTGGCATGCTTTAACCATGGCATTTTACAGGTTCACAACCCAAGGCTACAACCCGGTTAGCCAAGACAGCAGGAGGAAACACACTCATCTCATTAAGCAAGGGCGATCCATCAGACAACGGTGAGACAAGAATGAAAAAATCGTCACGACCACAAAAATACTTACAGTTAGAGAAGAACAACAAACATGTTTGAGTCTCATAGATTTTTCTCTTACATTTCTCTTTTTAAATATCTTTTTAAAATTGTACTCTGTTAAATCTCTTTCCCAGCCCCACTTTCGCCCTTTTAGATATAATGTCTACATGGTTTCTGAGAGATTTTTTTCTTCTTTTGTACCATTTTCAGGATTTTTTTTTTTTTTTTTTGAAGTTTTTAAATAGATACTCTGTCCACCACAGTGTCCCATGGCATGTCACTTTTTTCATAATGTCTCTTTTTTTTTTTCTAAACAGTTAAGTTCGTGGTAGGACCAATGAGCTGTGAGCAGCGGGAAAGCAGGCACACTGACTGGCTGTTTATGTGGTCCCGCCTCTCTGTGGTTTTGATGCGGAACAATACAAAATGTCTCATGCTTTGATTCCGTTTGGCATTCTGTCCGTCCGCCAGTTTTTCCAGACGATTGGGCGTAAAGAACGACGGCTCCTCCTTTCGCTCCGCACTGACCCCCCTTGACACAACCAATCATCTGTCCAATCCCCTTCCTCCTCTTCTGAGGTCCTTTCAAATGGCGTGATTGCTGTAGCTGACATATGTCGTCTTAGTTGATGAAGCTGCGTGATTTTAGGAAAACGTGTGCAAAAGGAAATGATATAAAGAGCGGGGGGTTTGAAAGAAGAGGAAAAAAAGAATGGAGTAGAAGAGGTGGATGGGAGAAAAGGGAAAGGAAAATGGAAAGGACAGTTCAGAGCAGATTTTGCCACAGATGGTCACGTAACAGAGTCACAGAAACACAATACATCTGAGTTGTCGGGGCTTTTTTGTCAAAGCCATTATGTCTCGTGTCCCCTTGAGCGTTCCTTGGTAAATGTCAATGTTTTTGCACCAGCCGCAGGCCTCTAACTGCTCCATTGTTATTCTCTGATGCTTTTACACAACCTTTTTTCCCGTCTTTCACCAGCACACTGCCAGAATAATACAGAAGGGGTTGTTCTCAAAAATTATAAATAAGTATATAAAAGGAATGAGTGTTAGAGCATGCAATTATTTTCCATTTTCTCACTGCGTGAAAATATCCACAAGTTTATTGATATTTTCTGAGTAAGCAGTCTTGCAGAAAATGTCAGATATAAAAATGGTAGAGACTCTCGCTATGCGCTGGCCTTTTACCTGTTCTTGTTGTGTAAATAAATTTAGATCCTTGGGCAATATGGGATTTAATAACTTGTAGCTTTTACAATAAGTTGTTAAGAGAAGCAGAGCAGGAGATGACCAAGCTGTTTAACTGTTGGCTAAACGAATGAACTGTGACCTGCTTCCTTTACAGATGCTGATAAAGTGCTGACACTAGAGCAGGATTTACATTTACAGGTCAGAAACCTTTCATATACCTTCATATAATATTCACTTAATACACAGAAATGCATGCACAGCAAAGCCAGGATGTGTGTTGGTTATTGAAGATAAAAACAAGCAGACAAACACATCTATTAAGAGCAACGAGGGACACACAAACTACTCACATTTATAGATTGATTGAGACTCATACAAAGGCACGCATGCACATGCAGACACACAAACACGCACACACTCCTGTCATGTTGTAAGTAGATTGCTGACACAGGAGAACCAGCTCCACACAAAAATAGAGCTTTGAAGTGAGCGAGCAGCGCTTCACTGTCAGGGCTCAGAGGAAACACACCATGCTTTTATAAAAATCGTCAATGCTTCCACTGTTCAGCCATGCAGACAAACCAGGCGTGAAATCAATTTTCAAATTGAAATTAATCTTTTTTTGCTTAATTACAGCAACACAAAAAGCTTCATGCAAATTGTATGTGTAAGCATGATCGCTTAACAGGAATATTGTTACTATCCTACTTACACAACATGCATTAAGGGCAAGAAAACTATTATTTTGTTATCCGTTTTCTGGCACAGGGAGATAGGCTTTTGCATTGATATGCTGAATAACCCTAGTGAATCTTTTGGACGTTATTTTTGTGTGTGTGTGCAGTTCTGTGTGTATATTATATGTTTTAATGAACAGATATGTAATGACACAAAACACAAACAGCTGACAGTTGCTATATTAATTCAACCAATATTATTCTTACAGTCATACATACTGTATCTAAAATGTCCATGGACTTTTAAGTATAATTTTAATTTCTTTTTTTCTTTTGTTTGTCATGTTTTTAATATAGGTCCCTCTTCTCATTGGTTTCATTTACTTATCTTTCTTTTGCTGGATTTTTCCACATTTCTGTTTTTAATTAATACATTTGTTCAACTGTTGTGCCAGTAGTAGGCTGAAAGTTTAATAGTTTATATGTATAGTTATAAAATTTTGGTGTTCTCTTACTCACTGTTGGTCTCCATGCTCTCACATAGCTCGGTCTTCACCTCTCCGTTTGGCCGGTCTCCACCTTTCTGGGTCAGTTTTCCAGACATGGTGGCAGCTGTCACGATTGCCTGTATCATCATGCAAACACAAAGAGAGATAAAGTAACATGTTGGTATGGGGTACTTAAATGATCCTGAATTTCAAACAGGAACTGGGACTTAAAAAAGGCATGATTTCACAACAAATTATCAGTAATATTTGTTTTAAAGCAACAATTATTAGAGGTGTCAGAAAAAAAAATTATTCATGTCGGTATTGCAACTCTGTCTAAGATTGTGATTAAAAATTGTAAAATAATCAATTCTTTTAAAGATGTTTTATAATCTATTTCAATCGCCTGGAAATCATGATCGTACTGTTTGTTTGCACAGTAAGAGCAAGATGCATGCTACAACAGCTGATTGAGATACTAAAGTAAGCCCGTTGTCTTGCTGCAGCAAAAAAAAAAACCCAGCCTGTCTCTACTTTATTAAAAGCAAGTGTACAGATGCATTTTGGATTCCACAATGTCTAAAAAAAACTGAACTCAAGAAATCGTCTTACACGCAACCATCTGGAATAAAGAGAAGTAAAGCAGCAGCAAGTTACAATACTGACCACTGCACTCTGCATAGTTTAATCCAACTTCCAGTCTTAATCCAGCACTAAATCCATTGCCTGTTTCGTTTCTAAACATTTACACCCCTACAGCTTTGTTGACAGCAAAGGGTTCAGGAAACAGCTAATGGAATCCATTTTACCGTATAAAGGCTTTATTATATCAAACTGTTTTCTACTTACTTATTTTACTCCTCTGAAGTATTTTTCTGAGTTGTCTGCTAATGTGAAGCACACAACAGTTAATTTTGATCAAGCACCCTTTTGACATAAACTGGTTCGATTGAGAATCATGAGTCAGTCTGAATCAACGATCAATATCGATCGTCGATTCAGACTGACTCAATCAAAATCAAATCTAACTGTAACATAGGGATTGGTTCACATCTGTATGATTAATTTTTTTAAACCTTAAAACAGTATATCTATAGTCGAAAAGTACAGAAGCTTTCAACTACGGGAACGGCCCTGGTCACCTGCTTGCAGCACCAAAAGCAGGCATGCGGTTCTTTCCTAAGAAATACAAACACTTCCCACTACTCTTTGGCACAATAGTTAAGGCTAAAATGTGAACAGAACATTAAGAAGAGTGTACGCAGAATCACACTGAATCTCCCTACCAGCGACTTGATTCATACTATGACTGAGGTGAAAAAATTTCAGGATAAAAACATTAGGAGAGGTTCCTCATAAAAATGACAAACAAGGCTTTTACTTTGAAAAGCACTGTTAATCTTTTCGGTGGACTGTGACATAAGCATGCATCTCTGACAAGATAAGGTAGAAACAGCTCTGTATTTTTTATTATCCTGTATATTTTGGCAGAGATACACTTGCAGCTTGCAGAGAAAATGGGCATATCCTCTGTTCTCGAGATTCTTGGCACATGAGATGTGTGCTGCTCACACCGGCATCAAAGGTCTGATAACAAGCTTGCCGGAATTAAAATAGGCTTGCACCATAGCTGTCATGCAACCAAAATGCTTTCAGTGTCGAACAGCTTCAAGGATAAGGACATAAGAGGTGCATCTAAGAAAATAAACTAAGATGTGAAAAAGGGTAAATGACCAATAATATACATTTATGAGACATGTCAAACACATTTATGGGCAAATTTAATGCAAAAAGCACAATATGTGCTTTATAATGCATTGAATGAGTCATTTCACTCCTGTAGTGGCATCAGTTATTCAGGATGTTAACGGAGCTCATAATGGAGGACATATTTGGCCTTAAATCAGGTTCATAGATTAATTTTTGATGACTGCTAGCTAGTGTATGTTCACAAACCTTAACGTATGAATAACCTTCTACTTTTTAGATTCAGAGTACCCCTGATTGTGTTGTATTCTTTTTAAGACACTGTTTGAGTGTTACAGGTCAACTCTGTGGTAATTGGTCAGTCCGGGGCTGCAATGTTGTCAACAACTCCTACATGTATGCTCTGCAATGGACTTGCTACTGTGAGCCAATGAGCTTATCCCTGCACATTATCAACCCATTTAAAGGTTCAATCAGATGGAGTTCTGCACTAAATTTCCAAGAACAAACAAACAAACAAAACCTAATCCCATGTTTTTTTTAGACTAGCACTCCTTCAGTATTTAAATTGCCTCCCTAACCCACTCTGTTTTGTTCAAATAAAACCTGGAAAGACACTGAAAATATAACCATTTTAGATAAAAGATTTTCTCTGCAGTGTGCTCACCTTAAAGCTGCGTTTTCGTTTGGGTACATTCTGCTCTGGGTGGAAAAGGATGATGTAGACCTTGGGCATGTAGAGCATCCCCAGAGACACGGAGGCAGACAGGCTTAGAGAGATGGTCAGGGTGGTAGTTTGGATATACATCTAGAGGGAGAGAGAGAGACATAAAGAAAAGGAAGAGAGAGAGAGTCATTCATCACATTTCAGCCTGTCAGAGATAGTCTGTATCACCCTCCAACTACAGAACACATCTGATGAGCAGAGAAGAAGAGGAAGGAGACAGATGGGAGGAAATAGGGAGAGAGAGGAAGTAAAGGATGGTCTAACAAGAGTGGAATTAGCAGAAAATTTGTGTTTTGACAGCTACAGTGACACACAGGCAGGTAGATCAAACGGTATATGAAATGAAGGCACCAGTACAGTTGCTTAATTGCCCGCATGCTGCAGAGCTTGTCTCTGTCTAAGACTGTGAAATGATTCCAAGCTATATTTTAGGCAGGCTGTAGCACCAGATGGGTGTGGTTTATTATTTCAGGTAGGCTGATAATGACAGAACTTAGAATTAATTGACTTTCAGAGGAGGTTTTTGGAGAGTTTAGATGAAAGTCTGGACCACATGGGATCCTATAGAAGCAGGAAACTTTACTTTTCTGCCTTCTTAATTTAGAGCTTTGTGCTTTTGTGTTGGTGACAGCAAGAGCCTGGCATTAGAGGTAGTCTCGAATATCTGAAGTGGAGTTCTACAAGACAAGCATTATCCTTAAAACTAGCCATGGTAAAAGATATTAGCTCTGCATCTGCACCAAAATAGATAGACACTTTATTCCAGACTTAGAATCCATATCATTACAGTATAAAAATATAAATATCTGTAATAAAATAAAATGACTAAAATACAAAGAGACATTTGCTCCAGTGTTTCCAGTAACATGAGAAATATCGAGTATCACTTAATTAGGGTTGAGTCAGTGACATCAAAATTTCATTTTCTGAAGAAGTTAATCGGCACATAAATTGGTACATTACATTTCTGAGCACAGCGTGAAAAGTGGGGACATTACAAGTAACAAACATTTCACTCGCACTTGTCCATCTCGGCAATTTGAGAACTATTCTAAAAGCATCATTGTAAGCCACCTGTAACTTTTTCATTCTGGCTTTGCTGTATTGAGTCCACAGATGAGCAGTATACAGGGGAGTACAATAAGCTCTGAAGAGCTCTATTTTAACATTGTCTGTGCACATTGAAAATTTCCGTGCAAGCATATTAGCTTGTGCGTACAATTTGCAGCACTGACGCTGTATATCATCATCATCACTCAGATCACTCCTGATAATGTGACCCAGATATTTAACCTTGTTCTCAACATTGAGAGCTTGACCTGTGATGACAAAAGATGGAAACCGAAGCTTCTGATCCTCTTTGGCTTTCACTATCATAATGATGCTCTTTTTACTGCTAAACTTAATATCATATTTTACACCATAGCTAGAACAGACTAGAAAATAGTTGGCACAGATAGACCATCTACATTGCTGCAGATGAAGCCACAGGATCCACTTCAGTTAAAGAATTTTTGGTGACAACAAGCCACAAAAACAACATAGGACGATTAAACCCTATAGTCAGAACATTTACAACAACTAACTTTTTCTCTACCAAGTAATTTTTTTTTTTTTTTTTTTGCGCGACCTTACCACACGGCACAGCCATGGTCCCACCAGCAGCACCAACCAGCGTGCATCACAAAAGTAAACAACTGCTACTAAACTGATGAATGAGTGATTTTTGCAGTGAATATGACAGCCGTTTACTACTAGAGTACACAGGAAAATCCCCTGAGGATGGAGACTCAACAGGTCTGAATGAAAAATGGAAGAAACTACTCTGGGAATCAGAAGACCTGAAAAATTCACCTCACCTGCTCACACAGATGTGTAAATTTTGAGTTCATGTTGTCAAACTTCATCACTTAAGAATGTGACTACAAAAAATCACTTCAGGATCAGAAGATACCAGCAGTTTATAAATGTGCCTCTGCAGTCTGCAGTTAGCATCATAACAGACTAATGAACATTAATATTTGCATGGACAAGATTCACAATTTCATGAACTAAAGGAAAAACCAGAAGTGAGAGTGAGTATTCAGGTAACACTGAGCACTAATTTGGTAAAGGCAGAAGACATGATTTCAATGATAAGTTTACTTCATGATAAAACACTGTATGATCATCATTGGTGATGTAACCTGAGGTAGAATAACAGTCTTTATCAACATTACTGTGCTTGGTCAGTGGTATAACCTTTAAACATTTGTAAATTTAGCTAATATTTATTTGTGATTTAGCAATATTAGTATACTTGGCAAAATTACAATTAGACCAGTACACCGCAGGCAGAAGGACACCTTGGCTGTTCCGAGTAACAAAGTTGTACTAAAACAAAGCAGCTTTTTAGTGGAAAAGTTAGTTGTCATAAATCATCTGAATGTAGATTGGGACCATCCTACACTGTTTCAGTGGCTTGTTTCCACCCAAAATTCTTAAAATTGCAAGGATTTGATGGCACCGTCTTTAGCAATGTACAGGCCAAAACTTCTGTGCCCACTATTTTGGTACAGAAGCAGAGCTGATGTCTGTCACTGTGGCTTGTGTCCAGGCTAATGTCGTGTACCTCATACAATCACATTTAAAAAATTCCAAGTCATCCCTTTAAGTGTTTTAGGTTGCCCCTACGTCTGTCTGAGCAGAATTAAAGATGTATTTGGTATGGCCAACTCTAGGGAGACACCCAAACTTGTTATGTCCTGATTCAGACAGTTTTATGAATCCATATCAATTTGAAATAAGTTTGAAGGCAGTTACAGCCAAAAAAGAGGACAGTCAGGGAGACTTACACTGGACTGGACTGAGTCCTCAGGTCCTTAGTGAGTTTCAGAGAGTGGTTGGGAGGACAGACCTGACACGGCTGACAAGCTCTCAAGACATGGGGGCTTATCAGGCCAGTACTGTCTGTGGTGCATACAGAGAGACAGACTGAGGAAGAAGGAGTGAGATGGATGGATGGAATATGAGAAATCAAAGTAGAAAAGGAAAGGCAGGGAAAGTAAAAGTGAGGCAGGGAGAGAGAAAAAAGTATAAGAGACAGACTGATGTTATAGGATGGGGCAAGATAGAAGACAATGATGAAGTAAGAGAGAGCAGAAAGAAAAAAGTGGCACACTAAACTGTCAAAAAATGTGGAGACACTGGTGCAGGCGGCAGTGGTTACAAGGCCCTGACAAGAATAAAGAGTGGAAATAGAGTAAGAATGAAACACTTTAAACACTAGAATGGATTTAAGTCATCAATAATTATCACAGTCATTCTTTATTTCCCCCTTACGTGATCATTGTTAATGTCATCAACAAAAAATATGACCAAACTAAGAAACCTGTGAGATACAAAACCAAAGAAGGGCAGAATATAACAGAAAACACAACGAAGCGGATTCATCACATGTACTTAGTAGTTCTGCTCAGCTTTTCCCAAACAGGGGCGCTCAAAGTGGGAACCACTAAAGTATAGTAATCTACATAGCAATAAAGTCTACTTTGCATAACATTAGACCTATTTTTGTGCACTAATTGAAAAATAACAAGGTATTTAGTAGGAGAAAATCCTTAGCTGAGCAGTTTTCTCATAATAAGATAAGTCCCCTTGAGAGGACAACCAAATTTCTCCTGCATTATCACCTCACTGACACTGGCCAAAAAATTCAGCTAAAGCATAACTGCTTAAAGTTAACGCACTAAAAGTACACAAAGTATTTATATAAGTCTCCTCATTTCTGTTCTTTATTCCCAGGTGTTAAAAGCAACTGTCGCTCAACCGGCCTGTTCCTCTGACTAAATCTCCTCCTATCACGGACCAGAGCGTCTCCGTCTGTAAATGTTTGAAACCTTAAGGGAACACATTGAGTGCAGCCGCCCGTAGCTAATCGTCTACTTTCAGAGTGTGACTTTTGGGATAACAGAACTCTCCCAGTACACACATTTTTATCCATTATCAGCCTCAGACAGGAAGGTGTGGGACAGTTTGAGTCTTTAGTGTGTGTCTTTGTGTAAATAACAGCTGGGAGTCACAATCTGGACCAAAGGCTAAATGTAATGGAAGCTGCTGTTTAGGAAACTAGCAACTCACAGCTTAAGCAAATCTCCCATTTTAATAATGTCCTTTTTTTTCTGCAGGTATCTCCATTTTCACACCCTCCTTTTAGACGTCCTCTCAATATTTTCCTCAATCTCAGTTTCATTCAGGTTGCCTTCCAAGAGAAAACACCGTCCATCTGTTCCTCTCTGATAGTCACTGAACCTTGTATCAGTACCACTCAACAGAGGGCAATATGCTGGCTCGAAATATGAGAAAGAAACAATACAAACACACAAAGTCTCCCGAGCATATCTTTTTCCGAGCAGTGTGGTATTCCTCTTTCAGTAATTTCTTTGTTAGTATGCAGGCTTGTGTGGTTGTGTGTGATTTTGGGGTTGCAGGGGGAGACAACAGATGGGAGTGGAGTGTAAACTCTCGCACAGCCCGTAGGGGAGCTGTAGGCAAAGATTTTTTTTTTCACACCCCAAACCAACGTATTCTCTGTTAGTGAGATGGCAGATTCACTCACGAGAAAATACACGAGTCTTGAATATGTGTGGTCGTCTCATGAAAGCTTGTATGTAAGAGTTGGGAGGCTATGTTAGTGTTTGCATGTGTTGCTCCAGTTCATTGGCTCTGTACTCGTCTTCCCTTCGGCTGTTGTCAGCACTACAGACTGCACCTTCAGGCAGGCAGGAAAGCGTGTCTCCTCTGTCACTACTTCTACCCGAAGACTCTTTTATGACTTGCGACACAAGTGACATCACAACATTACCTCTAGCCAAAACATAGCAAAACATGAGGCAAACATGGTTCTTCACTAGCAGGCAGCACAGGAGTCTAGAAAATGTTTCCAAATGCATCATCATGTGATGGTTTAAAAAGGGTAAAAATGATGGCTCAATAATCAAAATAGGCTGTTCTGCTCATCTTTGTCAGTATTTACTAGGGGTTGACTGATAGTTGGCTTGGCTGATTATTATTGGCACTTTGCAGACTATCTGTATCTGTATTTTGTTTTGCCCTTTGATGATAATAGGAATGCCCCGATAAAGCTTTTCTTGGCCTATACCAATCACCAGTTTGTGAGATCATATTGTTTTTTTTTAACAATGGGTCATAAGGTTTGCTCAGAAAAGCAAAACAAAAATATCTCAAGGAGCAACAAGTATCCCAGAGTAAGAACATCTAAATTTCACAATAAAAGACTCTTTCATCACTTGTTTTATTATGTGAGTAAACAGCATTATTGAAAGACTGACTAAAACTGTTCTTTCCATCCAACAGGCAAAATAGTGCAAATAGCTTAATAAATAAAAGGCCATACACTTGGAAATATTTACTCATTAAAGGGATAGTTTGGGGGTTTTAAAGTAGGGTTGTGTAAGGTAAATGGCATGAGCCTGATCGTGTGCCACAGTGTCACAACTCTGTTCTCGTTCTGTTCATAAAAACTTGGGACAGACAAACTGTCTGTTTACATCTGCTTAATATCCCACTACAAAGCTGCTTTGATTGGGCACTATTTAGAGACATAGCCTATGTGTCCTTCTGATGACAGAATCTGAAAGCCTGGGCCCAAATTACCCAGGTAAGCAAATCTCAGCCCAAAATCTTTGCTAGTTTCAGAGAAATTGGCATCCAAAATTGGCTACTCAGGAACATATGCGATTCATTCGTGTCAAAAACAGGCACAATACCCCTTTTTAAAGATCCATTGTCAAAAAAACCCTTTATGTTTTCCACCTAAGCATTTGCACTTGTTCATCATACATGTCGGGGCACCAACATTATTTTATTATTATATTTTCTGAGTCAGTCACCATGGGACCTCTGGTTGAGCTCATACAGAAAGACCTACTACATAATGTACCTTTGATTATAAACTTACAGCCTGCACTCTAATTCTGAGAGAGAAAGTCTGCTCAGTTTTGTGAACGATTTGGCTAAACTTTTTAATGTCATTTTGGTGTCACTCGCAGTTTTTTTTTTCTTTCAGACGGGAAAAAAAAGGAGAAATTTGGGATTTTATTTAAGGCCATTTTTTCAGTCCTAGGAGGGGGTTAATAGGGATAAAATTCTCTTCTTTTATGTACTGAGTTTGTTCACATTTGTATCAAAAGGCATCTCATATACATTGATAAATATGTTATTCTGTACAATCATACACAAGAATTCAACTCCTCTATTAGGCAACGGCTTGTTTTTAGATAGCTTAGTCTGCCAGCCTCCTTCTCAGCATATACAGCGTGACCTGAAATCATAGCTACCTGGCCGTGGCGTAATGACGTGAGGCCAGTTTTGTCTTTTTGTGTGATCAGGCCAGCTTCAAATTAATGCCATGTGAACATGAAATAATCCAAAGGAAATATGCAAATTTGTAGCATTTTTTTAATAATAAATCAGAACAAAGCAACTGTGCTGCAGGTGTGAAAACCATTCATTCATTCATGGCGCTCATGTAGGTTGATTCATCACTACATAATTAAACTCCCAGGAGACATGGCTGCTTCTGAACGACTGGCAGCATGATAGTCGGGCCACCAGTCAATGAGTTAAGTATTGAGAACAGCACTCTGTTCACAGCTGAGCCATGACAGCCAACACTGACGACTGTACTGAGTTGACTTGGCTGTGCTATAATTGACTGACAGCTTATGAACACGACATCAGAAGCAAATTAAGTAAATTAAAGCCCATCTCCTCATGCCCTGCAATTTCCACTTACACAGAAGAGGGAGACAGTTGACACGTATAAATTAAGATAAGCCCCGAAACATATGTTGTATAGACAAGATTTTTCACTACACATAATGTGGGCTCTGAAAATAAACATCTGTGGGGTAGAAAGCTGCTGCCAAAGAGGCATCAGGGGCATAACAATGTAGTTTAATCACTGCCTTAAAAACTAGGTAGCAGGAAATCAGTAATGCACTTAAAGTAGAGTGGATAGTTGTGTATGTGCACATACAGACATGTGAATCAGATCAGGCATGGGTTATAAAAGGAAGCAGGCGCACACAAACATGCAAAAATCTCAGCTTTTCATGCTTGATGAAGCAAGACACGAAACATTCCAAGTCATTACACAGCTTCTCTGATTATTGCAACTCCTTTCATATGTACCACAGGGTGAGAAAAAAGGGAGAGTGGTGAAATCAAAGAGCGCTGGCCGGCAACACAGCCAACAGCAGTGAGAGGGGAAGAGAAACAGAGAGAAAGATGGACTGTGTATGAAAGACACGATGGGTAAGAGGGAAGAAGTTGGAGCGTTTAAGATGAGGGACAATCATAAGTTGACAGTGAGAGGAAATTTAGAAGAAAAAGGGAAAGAGGACTGAAGAGAGAGAAGCAGTGGAGACAGAGAGCAGCTGAAGGCCAACATCTGATCTGAAGAATAAAGCCCTTCAGCCATCACTGACAGGATACTTCCAGAGATACCCATGCAAGTTCAAATTAACACTCAAGTATGATAAAGTGCTCAGAATTCTTAGTGTTGCCAAGTGGGCTGTTAATAGCGGGCTTTTGTTATGCCCAGTGTGACTCTTTTGATGAAGAAGTTAAAGCATCATTGATTGTGATAGAAGTTTATTGTTGTAAAAGTATCTTTTTCTCTCTTTGTACACATATTTAAGGGTTCAACCTAACATGACTTGTCAGATAAACAGTTCAGTCTATTCACGTTGCAGCACATATCTCCCAAGTCCATATGAAAAACAACCCATGGAGAGGGCAGAACCAAATAAAAAAATGTCAATCACATTCATTGCTGAGACTAGTGACATGAATTGTTGTGTAAAGTAAATTTAGAAAGTTTCTCTCAACACATTATCCCTTATAATAAGGAATATAGAATATTAAAGATGTGATAAGACTGAAAACTTAGTGCTACTGCATAACTGAAGTAGACTGACAGTTTTTCACCTTTAAGATTTTAGGCTGTACCCGAGTGGCGGCTCTGTGATGTATTCAGGTCTCTTATGCATTGTTCTGCCCCCTGTGCTTCTACCGAATAAAAGCACTGGGCACGTAAGTTTTGTTTGGTCTGTTGTTTGGCTAATTAGATCTGCCAGTAGGTTATGTTTTGTGTGTCTGTCTGTGTGAAGTTTTCTGGGAATGTTTGTCATGGCGCAAGGAATACTAGATTAGATATTGGTGGTGATTTTTATTTCAAAATTGTCAGGATGACTACTTATACATGAAACTTTCATATTCTATTAAAATTCTAAAAAATTTAAGTCATGCTGTCAGAGGACTTAAATAAAATAATGCAGATTTAAGTTGTATTGGTCCATGCATAAATATAGTGAGGTCTGGATCCTGATCATGATCCAGCTTTGATTTTTTTACTCTGGATGTCAGTCTGGATCAGACGTACATGAGTATTTAGCTGAGCAGATACTGACCATAAATGCCATGACGGATGCTTGCGCCCTCTTTTCTAGTTTAGTGCCATCTTCGGCTACAAATTAACCATTGGTTAAATGCTTTTGTTTATGTGCAATGTTGGGTGAGTTTGCTCAGTTTACCAGCCCGAGAGTGAGCAGGTTTATAAAAATCAAATACGAAAGGAATTTATGAGGGGGAACAAAAAAGCTTTGAATCTCAGACTTCTGCCTCTCACAATGATACAGAGCTGAAGCAAAAATAAGTGTTGTTTTAAAGATTTGTCTTGTTGTTCCAAAGCAGAAAATATCACCTTTACCTACTTTAGACATATTTACTTATTCAGTATCTTGACTGTTTAAAGTCCAAGACACTGACATGCTAATAATGACAAAAATGAATAAAAAAAAGACCACAGAATCAAATCACATATGACAACAATGTTAGGAAGCCTAAGCTGTAATTTTCATGTGCTATGATAAGACTAAATTTTCACTTATTACCACAAATTTATCTGCCTGTCTTGACATGAATTACATCCAGTCTCTTGTGGCTCAAACATGTAGAGCTCTCACATCTAGCAGACGGATGGACCCTCTGTCGTCAGATTGAAGCATGAAAAAGTCAACAATCATGAGTGGGTATGGCTTTAGCACATTCAGTAGACGCACCAACAGTGTCCGAGAGCAGAGATCACTGCTTCATTTTTCATAATTACAGTGTAGACTTTCATGTACTTAGAAAGTCTTTGGTGGGGTGAATGTGATTGCCGATCCTTTAGTTTAAAATGACCGCATTGATGCAGTATATTACAAAGTTACAGAAAAATACTACATTTAAACAAACAACCATTCATGGGATGAGAAAGTGATGACATCTAGCTTGTCTCATCATTTTGTGGTTAGTTAGTTCATTCAGGTTCTTAATGGACTGAGACTGAGTCTCACTTTAGTACAACAAATCTGTTTGCTGGAAGGAGTTGTTGTATTGTTGCAGAGTCAGAGATGTTTCACCAGATGTCACTTTCTCTTCTCCAAGGTGGCATTAAAAGAAATGACAGCAGGTCGTTTATTTCCATCTCCTGAGTTCCGGGACAGTCAGGAGAAGAGTTTGAGAGTATATAAGTATAGAGCCAAGAGAGGGAATCGTTAGTGACATCATTCTCTGCAAAAACATCTTTAACAATCCTTTGCTTGTCATCATCTCATCTCTGCTATCACTAACATGATTTCTTCATAATGCTCTTGTATCTGTTTCTGTCTCTTAATCCTCAGAACTTCAACTGACTTCACACTTTTCCTTCCTGATATTCACTCCTTTGTTGTTGTTTTTTTCTTTATTTCAGATCAGACCCTCTAAAAGCTTCATCCATGCATAGATAATAAGTTTTGGTGTCCTTGATTCCTGCCAATTTCAACTGAACCCACTTTACAACTGAGACGATCTAATAGACAGCCTGAGGGTCAGAAAGTAACTTCACACTTCCAGTCAATGTCAAAACCTCTCGGCGAGAGGCAGAGGGTGTCTGTCTGTGTTGGTATGTGTCTAATTGTCACCTTCTGTTTCTGTCCGCTAGCACGGTGCGACCACTCATGAGTTTAATCAGCAAAGCCATGGGGGGCTGGAATTTATATATTTACTAAAGAAATGGGAGCATGACCAGACCATAATGACAAATACCAGGCCCACTCTCAAGATACAAGGACAATATGGCAATTTTCAGTCTGGCCTTAATGTGAAACTTTAGAATTTTATGATAGTCAACATTTTGATGTCCTATACCAGCTGGTTCTACCTTTAAATTCAGATTTTATTGTTTAAACTGTGGTATCTAACATTATGAACAATTTATATCATAACTAACTTTTTGAGCCAACATCATTAACATCTGCAACATAATCTTATCAAGTTTTCTGAACTTTTTAAAGCTCCTTGTGTATATCAATTTATAATTTCATTACTTTGTTTTTGTATTGGCTTTTTATACAGTTGCTAGTGTATTTAATCCATTAATAGTCCATTAGATTCCAAATAGTCTAATATTCTTGTGAATCACTTTTTGGCTCTCATTTAAAGCACATTTAACTGCTGCTGAATTTGTCTGGAAGGTGTGATAAACACGTCTGACTTATTGATTGACCAAATTTTCATAGACAAAGGGACAGTATTGACAACATTTACAACGAGTTTAAAAAGAAGGTCAAACCCACAGTCTCTGCAGCCATCAAATATTAGAATTATTATACAAAGTCAAAAAAATGATTCATCTACGTTAATTTACCTCTTTTCATTGTACACACTTGTTTTTGCAAATTAATGAGGCAGAGGAGCCAATTTTTTTAATGAAACACATAATTTGTTAAAATGAAACCTCGCTAACCACCCCTACAGAGTTACAGTCAACAGTGTAGTTGCAATATATATACTGTCATGAACATTGATCAGATATCTACTCACTCTCCAGACATGGTTCTTCACTTACACATTCACAAAAGATACACAACCTTTGTAAATCACATCAAGTCAAAAACTGGTAATTATGGATAGTCCATCATCTTATTATGGGTAAAACTTGCAGGAGCAGCCAGTGACATATACAAGAACCTAAATCAGCATCCTAACAGCCATTTAAGGGAAATTAAAGCACTGTGTCAGCAGCTGTAAAGTAAAACTCAACCCCCAGTTTTTCAATTTTAATCTCTTTTTTCACTATAAACATCTGGCAACGCCAAGAAATGATCCCACAACCCCTGGGGGTGTTACCATGAGGTTGAGAATCATTGGCCCACAGGAACATCACAACAAGTTTAAGGTGCTGACCCCCTTTTCCCCCTGATCTCAATTAAATAAGACATCTGTTTTATGCAGACATCCAGTTTTATGCAGCTAAAATCTGGAACAGTCTTTCTGAAAATGTGAGACAGGCCTCTACACTGACAATGTTCAAATCTAGGCTCAAAACAGCTCTATTGAGCTGTGCATATGACTGAAAAGATCTTATCTACACTCTTCTCTTTTAAAGTTCATTTTATAATGATTATTTTTGTTTTTATTTTGTATTGTGATTTTAATGCATTTTTCTTGTTCTGTAAAGCACTTTGAATTACCTTGTGTACGAATTGTGCTCTACAAATAAACTTGCCTTGCCTTGCCTTGCCTGTGGGCTATGCTGGGCAACAAAAAATGATTCACGGAGACTCAAATCAGCAAAATACAGGACTATAGGGATCTGCTGCAGACATATTAGGTCCTGATATAAAAGAGCACTTTCAGAAGTCTAATGGAAACATGGTCTTATCAGGTCAGTGTTATTCTGAGCTTCACTTCAGAAGAGGTACATCTACTCTAGTCAGGTGGTGATAACGTTCCAGCTTACTGAGATTAAAGCTTGGCCAACTGATTTCCATGTGGTTGGTTATTCAAATGTCTGATCCATGTAACTACCAAAGACAATGAAGGAGTTGAAGTTTTGAAAATTACTTTACAACATGCAGGTCAGCTCATGTGCTCCAGTTGTGTGTCAGTTCAGACGTGTGTGTAGGTTCAAAATTGATTTTTATTCAAGTCCTGTTGCACCAGAGTACATTGTCTTAAGTGACTTGTGTGGTCTAAAGCACAAAAGACTCAACAAGGCTCAGTTGTTTAACATAGACGTGTGGTTGGTGGGCTGAGACAAAGGGCCAGGAACTGACATTACACTTTGGCTTATGGAGACTCTGACTCATCAGGAGAACTGTTCCTGTTGTCAGGTAGGATGCAGGGCCCCAAGACACTGAAGACAGTGAGAATCTAAGTTAAGATTACCAGGTGCTTAATAGGGATGCATGACAGCACAGGAAAAACATCCATATTGGCAGATAACTGCCTAAAAAGTTGAGAATCAGTATCAGCAGATATTAAGTTTTTTGCTGACAATATTTTGGCTGAAAAAACTCGCCAAATAAAATTCCATAATATTGCTGTAGTATTGGCAATATGTAGGACCGTATCATAATAGCTTACTTTATTGTCCCTGAATGTCAACTTCAATGAATCAAAGTTTTATTTATCAAAGAACAAATTCTTGTTTTTCTAGCATCACATCTGTTGCAAATACATATAGACAGCCCATACAAGGAACAGTTCAATGTAAATAAAATAAAGGCTTTGAGCTCTTGACAAAAACATTGGTACTGGTATCAGCAACAAGTTCAGATACACCAGCATATCAGATACTGGCAAAAATACAGAACTGTGCATCCCTTGATTCAAACACAACACGATGCTGCAGGACCCTGCACCTACTTAACCTGAAGGACCAACAACAGACTGCTGGACTGCCGGACAGAGCAATTTGTTTTTGGAACTAAATTACCTGGCAGTGCGTCATCCACACACACAACCCCAACAGCCAGGAGAGTTTGTGCACTCATGCAAGGGAGCTCAGGTTACACTGACACAGTGTACGTATCACATAGGGAAAGAGCAGGTTATGGGCTCACTGGTCCTATGGTGTCAAGCTCAGTGTCACAGTGTAGTTGTCCTCAACACGATGACGCTCAGTTTCTTTCTGTCACGGCCCTTTGTTTAGATAAATGCCCCTCCAACCCCTGAACTCAAAGGTTCACTAAATGAGCTGGGGAAAGTTCCTTTAAGAAAAACAAATACAGCTAGGCATGTGGATTCTAATTTTTCCATTGAGTACCTGTGTGTGATTTTGTATTATCTGAATCAACAAATTATACCCATTTCAAAAACTAACATGAATTTTTATCTTGATGCTTATCCTTGTCTTACAAACATAAAAACGGTGCATCTTTTGTGCTTGTTTCTTTGGTGATTTAAAGGGAAGATGACAGCCCTGAGTTACATTTTTAAGTTCAAACACAATAAATTTATCAACACTAAAATGCAAAGAAATCTTAAAGAAGCCGGTTGTTACACAGTCCACATCATAAAACCCACCTTTGACATCACCACAAGCCAATCATTTGGACTGGCACCTGGGGTAGCCAATGAAAATTTCAGGGTGCCCAAGCATCAATTTGGAAACGTCCCTGCTCAGACAGGTTGTTCCCCCCTTGACTTGTTGCCACACTCCCCTTTGGGGGAAACACTGCCTTAGCTGAATAAGCCTTAATCTAATACTTTCACTGCAGTGAGCACAGATAACATTGCAGAGGATTTCTGCTTCATTTTACATCTCATCAACCTGGAGCTCTTCTGCAGAGCAGATTTCAATAGGCATTAAATGCATCATTGCTAGCAGATCTCAGAGTCAAAAGCTATTCAGCTACACAACCATGCGGGGGACAATAACTGTCAAGGCTGAAACTACACTAAAAACTTGCAATTGGTCATACCCATTTAAAAAGTAAGTTATATTTGAAAAGGTCTGAAATGAGTTATATGCCCATTTTCTTCCAAAATAAATGAGGGAACACATCAAATGTCAAGACTAAAGATAAAAACAATCAAGAAAGACCTCTTTGTACTGTTACTAATTTATGATTAATTTTTAATTTAACTTGAACTGAAAAGTTAAACACTAACAGAGTTTTGTCTTCTCACATGGATGCTACAAACACATACATTATTAGCATTTATAACATCCTACTTCTCTCTTTCGTAGCATTATGTTCAGTCAGAATTTAAGGACAAAAATTGAAGCTTCTTTAAAAAAAAATACATCCCAAGGCACTCAATACTGCGTTTTAAAAGTAAGCTGATGTTTTTGTCTCAAAATAGACCTGAAACTATCAGGTCATGGCCACAGCGGAAAAGATGCAGCAATTATAATAAGTGCTCAATTCACCACCTGCTGTGGCATTTGAAAAGAGTTATGATTTGTAAAACCATTCTGGATCAAAAATATCAAAGGTGAGAAGAATAAGTGTGTTTTTCGAGCTCTTATGTTTGAGATTTCTGTTGCTTTTAGTCTCTTGAAAGTTTTCTTCCCTTTATGCAGAGCTTGTTAAATCCCCAAGTAGCTCTTCTAAACACGCCCATCACACACAATTTTTCAAGCATGAAGTGGTGATGAAAAATTTCTCCAAAAAAAAGATACAACCGGGGATTCTTCATTGTTTTTTCTCATCTTTGTCTCCATGCTGCTGCTTAATTGGGCCCATGCATGGTCACCATTGTCTATGAGTGCCTTATTACTTCACACCAAACAGCAATCAGAGACTTTCTTCCCTACATCTGATCCGTACTGCTCTGAGGTCTGCGAGTGTGTCGACAAGAAGCGAACGGGACATTTGTTGTTGCATGTGCATTTGCTTTGCCACAGCTTGTTAGTGCAGCTCTTGTTCACTTACAGATCTGGACAAGGTTGGAGCTTATGTTGTGGGTAAGGATTTAAAGTAATGTAAGTGTAAGGAGGGTGTATAGCTCCTCTAGCTGACGTGATTGTGGCCCCACTGTGCACAGCTCAGGCCAATTAAAACGCAGTAAGGATGCACACACACAGAGCGTCATCACTCAAGAAACTGCTGACCAAGTTATAGAGTGTAAAATGTGACATCTCCAGCATGGGATTAACAGTTTGTCATCCTGAATGTTCGCTAAGCCTGTTTCTGCTGCTGGTTTAATGCAACTTTGACAAAAATCTGCTGTAAGGCTGGGGTCTATCCAAATTGTCATATCCAAGTTGTCATTCCAAGGGAGGCGTGGTGCACCCTGGAGTGGTTAACAGCCAATCGACTGTTTCACACATAGACACAGACAATCATCTGAGCTCATACTCACTCATAAGAGCTGCTTAGAGTCACCAATTAACCTCGTGATCATGTGGGTGCAAACCTGAGCACGTTAAAAAAAAGCATGCGGTCAGAAAAAGGGAAAATAACCAGTGAGCGGCAGTTTTCAGGATCAAAATTCCTTGTTGATGCGAGAGGTCAGAGGAAAATGTCAAGAGTGGTTTTGAATGCTGAAAAGGCATCAGAGACAAAAATAACCACTCCTAACAACCAAAGTATGCAGAGGACCATTTCTGAATACACATCAACGCTGGAAGCAGAAGAGCTGCAGCAGCAGACCACACCATGTGAAACTCTCGTCTTCTAAGGACAGGAAATTAAGGCCACAATTTGCAAGTGGCCATCAAATATAAACAACAGAAGATTGGACAGATGGTCACCTGGTTTGACAGGACTGGTCTAATCAGGACTTAACCTAAACAACATGAACGCATCCTGGTGGTGGTTGTGTAATTGTGTGCGGGATATTTACTTGGCATACTTTGGGTCCCTGAGTACAAACTAAACTTTTTTGAATGCCACGGCCTATCTGGGTGTTGTTGCTGATCATGTCCATCTCTTTATGACCACAGTGCACCCATCTTCTAATGGCTCCTTCCAGCAGGATAACAGTTCATGTCCAAAGCTCAAATCATCTCATACTGGTTTCTTTGACATGACAATGACTTCACCATACTCAAATGGCCTCCACAGTAACCAGATCTCAATTCAAAGGGCATCTTTGTGATGTGGTTAGATGGGAGATTTGCATCATCAATGTGCAGCTGACAAATCTGCAGCAACTGCACGGTGCTATCTTGTCAATATGGACCAGAATCTCTTAAAAACTGTGTCCAGCACCTTGTTGAATCTTTGTCACAAAGTATTAGAGGGATATTTTAGTATTTTGAAGTTGGTTCCAAAAAGAACCTTCTTCCAGAAGGAGCAGAACGATGCAGCAAATGGCTGTGTTCTTCCGCCTGAAACAAAAAAATCAGTGGAATTAATGTCTATAAGAAAAGCACTCTGATTTTTTTTTGCCCTTTCATACACTAGACAGAACATAATTTCATGGCTTGTTTTTTTCTTTAAAACTCACACAACTGTGTGAAATAACTGTACCTGCCAAAAATAGTGCACCTCACCAGTAATCTGAGCTCACTCTTGAGACCTCCCAGGGGGTCAAGACCCTCAAAAAAATGGACAAAAAGGTCTGCACATGAACACAGTTACCAGAGAGACTTCCAAGTAGACTTTAAACATTCAAAGTAATCAAGTTTTGCCAATTAAAATCAGATTTCAGATTAATCTGAGCAGTTTGCTTTCTATCCCAACTGTTGCTTAAATCAGTTTAAATAAAATGATGCAACAGTGTTAGTTTGACTTATATGCATGTTGTATGAAAAGTAAAAGAACCATGGTATGGCACTGGTAAGTAATATCTACAAGGTTTATAGTTTTCTATCATCAAATACACCTTATTTTGACTTGTGTTTGAAACTTCTCTGATTACTATTACTATATTATTAAGATAAATGTAACGGCTTGACTTGTGATTGAGTCCTGAAGCTTTAGGTCTATCAAGCCTATGCTAGGCATTTCTCTAAGATTACCAGCAACTAGTTGCCAGTTCTTTGCAGCTGCATACCAACTGCTTAAAATGCAACAAACTCTGTATTTCCTTTGGGTTTAGAAGAATCAGCAGCAGAGACGCAATTAAACTTGAGCTTCTTAGAAGGCTTCATTAATCAGTTTTCCAATGTCTTAATTTAACCCAAATTATACATCTAGTGATTATTCAGCAGCACAACAGCCATGGAATTATAAGCATTTAAATCCATCAGTTGAATTAAATAAAAATGTGACGCACAGAACAAAAACAACTTGTCATTCTGCCCCTTTGCCTGGGTTTATATTTTTCTCCAGGTATCCTCTTTATTCTTTGTGTTGTCACATGATCCGTCTTTCAACAGTCTGGCACGTGCACAGATAAAGAAATGACAGCTACACTTAAGGTGAAACACAGAATACACAAGGATGCACAACCTTTGTTATTTTGGTGTTGTTTCTGAGGTGTAAGCATGAAAGAGACGTGTTGCTTTATAACCTGTTTTTTTTTGCAGGAGTTAGGATTTTCGCTGGCCTATGCCTGCCTCCACCCCTCTCAAGAGAAGAGCGAGAGTGTTAGTGTGTATGCGACTAGAAGCAACTCAGCGTGAGGTCCCCCCTTGGGCGTCCCCCATCCTTCAACATCTTCCTGTTTGATGTTAGGATCTGACACTGGCTGTCTGTCTCTCCTCCATTTTCAACCAAACCACCAACTCCCACCAGAACCACGGGAAGACTTGCAATATCTATCCATCAAAAGTGAACGCATATGAGGACACGCACTCTGCCTGTTGAAGATAATCACTTGAAAGATTGGTAAATTCTGTCAGAACAAAGGCGGCATGACGTCTAAATCCAGGGGAGGAGGGAAACACTGGAGTGATCTGCTCTGTGTATAGTCATCCCTTTGCAATAGAGGATATGAGATTGTGTGAGGGGATATCAGTCTGCTCTCTGCTATAATACTGTGTCTGCAAAATCATACTAATAAAGTTTAACATTTGAAGCTTTCATTTCATTTGAAGGTTGGTTTCACATCAGGGACCAAAGTACTCTTATTTATTTATTGTTTATTTGATGTGGACATCACAATTACATTGGACAAACCAGATGCATTGTTTGAGTGTTTTAGCACAGGTGCTTATTCGCAACACTTGTCCACAGGAGGCTTTTGAGATAATAAAATAATAAAAGTAATAAGAGAAGAGAGTGAAGAAAAAGTACCGTGTACAATAACATCCCAACAATAAAAAAGAAGCAGTTTGACTCTAAGGTACGGGTATTTTTATTATTCTGTAAGTGCATGAGTCTACTGAAGAGGTGGTCTCAGGCATGATTTGTACGTGCTCAGGCATGGTACAGGAGAGATGTGAACATGACTCTGCTCAATAACTGGGTACTTGTTAGTGAGTGGTGTTGTGCAGGCAATTCTAAACATCTTTTGTGTCTTCAAATACTCTTGTATCCCTGCAGCATGGTTCATTTTGTCCTCACAGTAGAGGGGAACTATGAAACAACTTACTATTAGCATCTTGTAAATAACAAAGTAATTCTTTGTGGCATCAAGTAGTTTAATCAAGAGGCTGCCATACTTGTATTCTTACTTTCTCTTCTAAACTGCTTTGTAAACCCACTTAATGCATGCCGATGGGAACTGGATGGGAGGGGGAACATGCACAAATGTACTCAGACACAGAACAGTGATAAGATAATCAGCCTGTGTTCTGGCTCGGTTCCCTGTTGCGCACCGAAGTCAGCAAAGGCCTGATTATCTGGTGGTCCTAAATATCATCTTATCTGGTTATTCTGTTGTGTGAGGTGCGGCAAGAGTCATTTTATCTTCTACAGTCTCAGAGGAGGATCAGGGCACTCCGACGGGAACTTGTAATTATGGAATGTGCCTCGTATTTAAATCAGAAATCCCAATGTGTGTGGAGCACACTGAGGACAGCCGAGCATGTCCTCTTTGTTTTGTCACACAGAACGGAGCAAAACCAATCAGGAAGTAAGCTGACTGAAGAAGGAAGCAAATAAAGCCATGGCAGTAACGCCAAAGCATAAAGACAGAAGGATGTCAGAAAAGGAAAACCAAGTAGTTGATCTGTCCCAAAACATGACTGTCTATACGTAGAAAGGGAAATCAAAACCACCAAGGATGTTTTTTTAAAAAACAACAACTGGCTGCATTTAGCTTCCTCATGTCTGCCATGTATGTTTACACTTAAGTCACGTTTGACCACGCAAGATTACAAGTTGTGACAGTGGAGGCCCTAGTTGTGGTGTGAGTTGGGTTTATTCTGTTTACAAGCACGTTTATTCTAAAAAGATCAAATAATTCTGACACCTTTTTGATACCACAGTGAAAAACAGGAGTTCTTAACAGCTAATTTGAAGTAATCTACTAATTTTAATTGGTGAAATTGGCAGGAAAACTTCTGCACACAGTCTAAATTGCACAAATACAATGGCTGATTTTGAATAAGTGCATGAATTACGATTAGTCACGAACCAGAACTTGAAAGGAGAGTAATATACAAAACAATGTGTGACTCATAAAATATGCTGTTTTAAACTTTAGCAAAAAGTTTTATCCAACAAATCAAGGTCTTTAACGCTTCTGATGATACTCATTGCAGCTGAATCATCCTCTGACCTGCCAAAGTACAGATGGAAAAAAAATTGGCACAACTATATTTCCTTCTGGGTTACGTGAAGAATATTTCCAACAGATGTGGGTGACTCTATGTTTTCATTTCCTTCCCCTGCATCTCTTATAAACATTTATCTCCCTCTATTATTAGCCTGGCTCTCTTCTAATACTGTTAACTCTCTGTCTGCAAGACATTATTGACGCGTATTCGCCCGCACTATCACACCCACGCTCTGATTCATTCGGTCTTAGCTGCATTTTAGCCTCTCTGCTTCATTTTCTTTCAACCTCCTTTGCTTAAAATTGTACTTCCATCCTCTTGGCTCACTCCCTCTCACTCTCTCCCTCTTTATTCCTCCTCCTCTTTCTCACCCACCCTCTTCAGATTACTGTAGATTGATCACCAACGGTCACTCCCCGTAAGGATCTGGGCGGTCACAGGCTCTCTACGGAGACCACAGTCACTGCCATAAATCTGCGTGAGGACAGCGCTGTGTGTGCATGTGTGTGTATCCGGAAGGGCAGAGATGGATTTGTGTTGCGTGGATATGGCGTGTGTGCATTTTTTTATATACTCCTAAAGGACCAAATGCAATCAAAGGGGAGAAAAATAAGGAGTGTTACTCAAAGTGAAGCTATTTGCCATTCCACACCTCTTAAAAGGAGCAATTTGGAGGTTAGGACTCTTGTGTGTGAGGCAGTGGTGTGTATGTGTGTGGGTGTGTGTTAGAAAGAGAGAGGGGGAATGTGTCAGTGAGTTAATGTGAGTTGGAGGCCTTGAGAGACACAAAGGTGTGTGTGAATAGCAGCGTCACTGACAAAAGCTGTGAATTCATACTGTGCAGAACATGCAGCTCTGTGTCACAATTACGCATGATTCACCCTGTTCCTTAGTCAGGTTTAGACTGTGCTGAATAACCCTTTGATTCATTCTGTACCGAACATTTTAGTGTCATAATCATGAGATTTAATCACATATGCATGAGTCTCAATATTGGATGAAGGCAAGTCAGAACGGAACTTTCTCTGTATTCAGAATGACCTGCAGAGAAGAGTTTTTATTTGTTTCCCAGTGATTCAAGTTGCCCTATCAGCCACTCTCAAAGCACTAAGACAAACACATATGAATCTATTAATCAGATCAAAAATTCTGCAATACAATACAATATATTTTTCATAACTCTTAATCTATGGCACTATGCAGATCGCAATATGGTGGTTATTGCTATTATATCAAACCACACAAAGGCTGGCTCTGGCACATGAGGACAAGCAGGAAGAAATCAGACAGTTTATGTGGTGGAGCTACAACACCCAACCCCTTTTAGTTCGGATCAAACAACCTCTAGTTTGCTTTTCGGGAAAGTTTGGTTGATTTGGGATGGTGTGAAGGAATACATGAACTCTGGTGCGGACCAAAAAAATCAAAATCTGGTTTGGCTGAAAACAGAGGGTCTTGAATAGCTTCTTAACAAACCAGACTACAGTTCACAGTTGGTGTGAAAGCCATTCAAACCAAACAAGAATGAAACAGGGAAGCAATTCAAAAAGTAGGACACTGTGGCTTCAATCTGACCAAATATCACTTCAGAGACCAAGCCATGGCAGCATTTATAAACAATATCCAGCTAACATTAGCACCACTAGCACCGCCAGCCTCCACTCCTCTTTCTGTCCAGAATATGGCTACACATTTCTCTGACTTAAGCTGAAGTGTCACCTGAAGCAGCCGAAATGTTGCTTTATCTTTATTTTATAATTTAAAATACTGCCGAGCTGCTTTATGCTAAATAATTTCATGGCTTGAGGCCGGCTGTGTATACCCAGGTCATAGTGCACCAACAGACCTGATGGAAGGAACAAAGATGAGAGGCTCCACCTGACAAAGTGCAGAGTGAAAGAAAACCAAACCAAGGGAAAATTCCCACCTGATCCCCAAACTGAACAGAGTCCACTAAACTTCAAAAAACAAGCACATTCCAATGTGTTGAAGTTTTTCAATTTCAAGGTCTGACAAGGTAAAAGATACTGCAATTTGGGAGCAATAATTTGGCATTTTGCCCCCTTCCTGATTTCTTATTTTTTTGCAAATTTGTCACACTGAAATGTTTCTGATCATCACACACATTTTAATATTCGACAAAGATAACCAGAGTAAATACAAAATGCAGTTTTTAAATCATGATTTTATTTATTAAAGGGAAAAAGCTCTCCAAACCTACATGACCCTATGTGAAAAAGTAATTGCCCCCCCCCCCCCCCCCCCCCCCCGGTAAATCATGAGTTAATAAGTTGATTGATTCACTATGTTCTTCAGTTTCAACAGGCAAAATCTGACCTCAGCAATCGATCTAGAGTACTGAGACTTACACTGTGAATGATGCCATTGGTAACTTTCAGTACTGTAACCAACATTAGTATTTGTTATAATACATTTGGGCATTAAATGCTCCGCTGCTACAGACAGGATGCACCTGAGTTGTTTCAGGCTAGTAGCTCTTCCAGGAAATAATGAACAGTTCATGCAACCAGTTGTTATCATGAAACGCTGAGATTACATCATGGACGCCGGCCCTCTTCATTTTCCAATTAGGACTGGATTTGAAGCCCTTTGAACAACTTTAAAGGTAAAATGACTGTCTTAAAGAACAATATCTAGACTTAAAGGCAACTGTGCAGCTAAAAGCATGAGCCTCGTACTGACGCAGGGCAGTGCTGGCAGTGGCTCACCAGAGAAAAGGATCTTGTATCTTTGGTTTGCCAGGTATGCAAACAGTGCAGCTCTAGATGTCTGCATGATCTGGCTTGCCAGAAATGCCTCATATTAAATGTGTCTGCATATATGCACATAAATTATGTACATATTACCAAATCCTTCAGCCATTTTGCTAATATGTGGTTTGATTTATGCACTTGAAAGAGTTTTACACTTCAAAACCGCCATCAAAGAAGTGTCTCTTTATTGCTTGAAAATCTTAAATGTCAAGCTGCGGTATAAAAAAAAAAAAAAAAGCCTCTGCTGCTGCTAAAAAGACAATAAAGCACAACACACTCACTTAAAAGTCTCCATGCATGCATAATGGTGGAAAAAAGCATTTCAAAACCATAAAAGCAGAGAAAAGGACGAAAACACACAGCAAGAGAGTTTGTGGGAAGCTGCAGGGAAGTTGGTTTTTCCTCTGTAGGAGGCAGGAGATAACAAGCGGACCATATTTAAGACATCTGGAGAACAGGAGAGGGTGCTCATGGGAGGGGAAGAAGAAGAAATATAGATTAAACGATGAAGACAGACAGACAGGAAAGAAGGAAATAAGACAGTCCGTAGTGTAAAGAAAAGGAATGATGAATCAGACAGAAAGCAGTAGAGAGCATGAGAGAGGATGTATCATGTGGTTAGGGTTTTACACCAAGCAGGGAGACACAGAGGGAAGCACACATGCACACACACACACACACAACCTCTCCAATTTCTGCAGGGTGCAGCACAAGCTGTTTGTAGGCAGCAGCCTTTTCTTGGTAGCATGACCTATTTCAAAACAATACTTCCCTCGATGGTGATGGTTTAGAATCTCCCTCTGCCTTTTTTCTTATTCTCACCGTTTCCCTTCATGTCCCTGTTTCTCGCTCTCACTTTCGCTTTCATTTTTCATCTCCTCCCCTCTCTCTGTTTCTCCTCCTCGGCCTGCTGTGACTCAGAGCTGTGCTGGGTATTCAGAGGAGAGGAGTGTGAGGGACAGGACGTGAGCAATGGGAAGGGATCAGAGGGGATGAGAATAGGAGCGTATGTGGAGGGGATACAACAAAAGAACATCGGAGGGAAATGCCAAAAAGTGGATGAGGGGAGAAAGAGAAGTTTGCAGTTGACAGACCTGGACAATCAGGCCTCCGTCTCACAAACAAGCTTCCTCGGCTGCAAAGTAGGACAACGTAGTCTCGGCTCATTTCAAAGTGGACCAAAGTTAGGTTCATGGTGGGTATGGAAGAAATCCAGAGCAAGGGACAAACAAGATAAGCGAACCAAAAAGCAGGGAATTGTGGCTTGGATTTGGCCAATTACAACAACATTAAGAAAGGTAGACAATATCAAGCAGAGTGCAGCCAATGTCAGCATTGCTAGCACTGCCAGACTCCAGTCCCCTTTACAGGTTAACGTCTTCAAGTCAGCGTGGAATATTCTTACGCATCACCCCAGTCAATACACAAGTGCCACCTGATGCAGCCTAAACGCACTCTTATCTTAATTTTCTGAACTGATACAGATGAAACAATGTCATCACTCGAAGCTGGTTGTGTATCTCAGGGTCACAGTGCAACAATGGGCCGGATGGCAGGAACAGCCCCGACTAGTGGCTGGAGGTGAGATCCTCCTTACAATGTGTGAAAAAAACAAACCAACTGAAAAAATAAACAATATTGTAACTTCACCTCCGAACCGAACCAAGTCCACCAAACTTCAGGTGTGATGGAATTACAAATGATCACAAATGCTGCTGTTTTATTTTTCATTATTTTGATATTTTATTTTCCATTTTTTGAATGGAAAACTATTTTTTTTCGTACTGTGTTGCTAATTGATTAGTGATTACATAATAAACCGATGAAAAAATGGGGTAGGACAAGATAAGCCCAGCTTCTTCCTACTCCATTTTGAACATCAAACAGCATTAATACTTAAAGAATTTCTGTAAATAAAGTTTTTTATTTTTTGTTGTTTTTGTTGTTGTTTTTCAACTTTAATATTTTATTATTCCTATGTTCGAAATAAAGATTATCCAATCCAATCCAATATCCATTTCTGTCCCCGAGAAAGTAGGGTTACTACCATGTGCTTTAAAAAAACATAAACAAAACAAACAAACAAGTAACACTTGTAAGATTGACCTAAACCAATATTTATTTGAGGTCATTTTCATACCTGCCTAATTTTGGAAAGTTGTTCTGATACAAGTGGGTGTTCCCTGTTTGGCACTTTTTGTTTGAACATGTATAAATGCAGCTATCAACCCCTGTTTAAGTACAAGCAACCATGCCGAGCGAGCCTGAAAGAGGTGGTCTTAGTTAGCTTCCAATCAACCTCTGGAGGAGGTAATTTGCAGTGAAGACACAATAGACAAGTGACTGACACAAACAGGGCGAAGAGTCAACTCACTCCGCTGTTGTAGTAGAAAAGGGAGCAGTAGTAGTAATAATAACTGCAGTATGTCTCCCAGGCAACCACGCTGATAACAACGTACTATTTAATAGAGACAAGTTAACATTACCCGTCTCTACAGCAGATCATCACAGGACCAGACAACAACAGGTGCTTCCAAAACTTCCAAAGTTGCTTTCTCCTTTTACCCATCACTGACAGTCTCCCTGCGGACACTTCCACTGTGTACAGTGTACCAACTTACCGTATAGCGTAAGTTATAACAGTGGTTCCTGACCTTTTTACCTCTGAGCCCCCCACAGCTGTACATACACACAAGGACCTGTGGGGAAAGAAAATTAATACACTGCTGTGCAAAAAAACAACAATTTTAGTCAAATGGCCCACAGGGCTCGATGGCAGTATTAAATCAGCTAAAATGGTACAGATTTTCAGGTTTGGCAAATGCTGCTATCTTCATTCCTACTCCCACCACAGATTAGGGGAACTGCAGGCCATCCTCTCAAAGGAAAGTAGCATAGTAATATCCTGGCCCAACATTAGCGCATGATTGCTACTCGCAGCAGGAGTTTACTGACCCCTGTATGCTGACTCATAGGCATAAATGCAGCAGAGCAAATGCAGAGAGAAAAGGGCAACAACAAATGGAAGTTGTTCATACTCAAATCCAAAAATACCACAATTCACAACAGCATATTTAACCATGGCTGTCGTACCAAATGGTTTGATATATTATTGAAAATTGTTGCATCACTGCTGAAAGCAGGAGAACATGGCTCTTTGTAGAAATGGAATAAACACTGTTGTCTGAGGTGTAAGTCATTTGACTTCTAGGCTGATTTTGAATCTACTTCTTAAAAGTTATACATGGTTGCTGTAGTA